>CAUYQU010071774.1:0-15543 GCA_963574635.1 Cheracebus regulus | reverse complement strand
CCCGTGTGGCTCCTTCTCCGGGAATCTCCCAGTCTGTGGGCATCAAAAATTCGTCTGCAATTGCGGCATCCACTCGCTCTCTGCGCTTTCACTGGGAGCTATAATCCTGAGCTGCTGCTACGTGGCCATCTTGGATCTCTCCCTGCCCGGTGATGAAGTTTTTCTGTTTCTTAGTTTTCCTTTGGTGGACGCCCCTTCCCCACAGAGCCGGACCTTCCTGGGTTCGCTGGGCTTGCTGTGAGACTCTCAGTCTGCAGCGCTTCCAATTGCTGTTTTCCTTGTGGGGATGGGACCAGCCGAGCCCGTCCGTCCCGTACACTTCGCACCGGGAAGCGCCCCGCTGGAGCACCGGCAAAACAGCCGCGCCGGCCAAACGAGTCGCGCTGGCGACCCGTGTGGCTCCTCTGCCGGGAATCTCCCAGTCTGTGGGCAACAAAAATTCGTCAGAAAGTGCGGCATCCACTCGTTCTCTGCGCTTTCACTGGTAGCTACATTCCTGAGCTGTTGCTAATCGGCCATCTTGGATCTCTCCTGAAATTTTCTTTTTTTGTTGTTGTTGTGTCTCTGCCAGGTTTTGGTATCAGGATGATGCTGGCCTCGTAAAATGAGTTAGGGAGGAGTCCCTCTTTTTCTGTTGTTTGGAATAATTTCAGAAGGAATGGTATCGGTTCCTCTTTGTAACTCTGGTAGAATTCGGCTGTGATTGTCTGGTCCTGGGCTTTTATTGGTTGGTAGGCTATTAATTATAGCCTCAATTTCAGAACTTGTTATTGGCCTATTCAGGGATTCGGTTTCTTCCTGGTTTAGGCCTGGGAGGGTGTGTGTCCAGGAATTTATCCATTTCTTCTAGATTTTCTAGTTTATTTGCATACAGGTGTTTATACTATTCTCTGATGGTAGTTTGTATTTCTGTGGAATCAATAGCGATATCCCCTTTATCATTTTTTGTTGTCTATTTGATTCTTCTCTCTTTTCCTCTTTATTAGTCTGGCTAGCAGTCTATCTATTTTGTTAATCTTTTCAAAAAATAGCTCCTGGATTCATTGATTTTTCTGAAGGGTTTGTCATGTCTCTATCTCCTTCAGTTCTGCTCTGATCTTAGTTACTTCTTGTCTTCTGCCTTTTGAATTTGTTTGCTCTTGCTTCTCTAGTTCTTGGAATTGTGACGTTAGGGTGTTGATTTTAGATCTTTCTCCTGTGGGCATTAAGTGCTGTAAATTTCCCTCTACACACTGCTTTAAATGTGTCCCAGGGATTCTGGTACATTGTGTCTTTGTTCTCATTGGTTTCAAATAACTTATTTATTTCTGCCTTAATTTTGTTATTTAGTCATTCAGGAGCAGGTTGTTCAGTTTCCATGTAGTTGTGCAGTTTTGAGTGACTTTCTTAATCCTGAGTTCTAATTTGATTGCACTGTGGTCTGAGAGACTGTTTTTCCTATGATTTCTGTTCTTTTGCATTTGCTGAGGAGTGACTTACTTCTAATTATGTGGTCAATTTTAGAATGAGTGCAATGTGGTGCTGAGAAGAATGTATATTTTGTTGACTTAGGGTGGAGAGTTCTGTGAATATCTATTAGGTCTGCTTGGTCCAGAGCTGAGTTCAAGTCCTGAATATCCCTGTTAATTTTCTGTCTCTTTGATCTGTCTAATATTGACACTGGGATGTTAAAATCTCCCCACTTTTTTAATATTATTGTGTGGGAGTCTAAGAACTTGCTTATATGAATGTGGGTGCTCCTGTATTGGGTGTATATATATTTAGAATAGTTAGCTTTTCTTGGAAAAAGCTTTTCTTTTTCTTTTTTTCCAAACAGAGTCTTGCTCTGTTGCCAGGCTGGAGTGCAGTGGCATGGTCTCGGTTCACTGCAACCTTCGACTCCCTGGTTCACGCAATTCTTCTGCCTCAGCCTCCCGAGTATCTGGGATTACAGGCATGCACCACCAGGCCCAGCTAAGTTTTTGGGGTTTCCCCATGCCAGCCAGGATGGTCTTGATCTCCTGACCTCGTGATCTACCCTCCTCGGCCTCCCAAAGTGGTAGGATTGCAGGCGTGAGGCATTGCTCACAGCCTAGAAAGCATTTTTACAGGAGAAAGTCACAAACAATCAAATCATTACTTTCATTTTCTTCCTATGTGCAGATCATGGAGCCAACTCCAGTTTAAATAGGAAGGCATAGTGCCCCAGAGTGAGGCCTCTGTGCCACTTAAACAATGCCTGAAAACAGGGCTTTTAAGATCAAAATGTGGGGACAGAGAATAAAATGTTTCTGCAATTCATAATCTCTTATGGTAAGGGAGCCGACGGATCTGATGTGGGCCACTGGTCTACAGAAAATGCAAAGGCAGATTGGAGTGGAGACGGGGTGCGGTGCTTACTTTGGGAGGCCAAGGCAGGTGGATCACCAGGTCAGGAGTTTGATATCACCCTGGCCAACATGGTGAAACCCCTTCTCTACTAAAAATACAAAAACCAGCCATGTGTGGTGGTACACACCTGTAGCCTCAGCTACTTGGGAGGCTGAAGCACAAGAATTGCTTGAACCCAGGAGGCGGAGGTTGCAGTGAGCTGAGATCACGCCACTGCACTCCAGGATGGGTGATAGAGCAAGACTCCATCTCACAAAAAAAACAAACAACAAAAAAGGGGGAGAATAGAAAAAGCCAGATGGTGGTCAGGCCTCACATTTCTTTTTCCCTTGCCTCTTCCAGCGCAGGTCCTTCCCACAGCCTCTAGTTTCACTGTCTCTGTCCACAGGAGCTTCAGTTGCTAAACCCACTGGGTGGGAGAGCCATCATCACTAGAGCTTCAAAGCCCTTCCATCGTCCTTTCAGCATCTCAAGGTGTGATCCTGTCGGTGTAAATGAGGTCAGGACCAAGCCAGTGGATAAACTGACACCCACAGTTAGCATTCTGAGACCCTCGGGGAGGTCACATCTGGGTCAGACTTTGCTCCCTTGAGTTGGTCACATTTTTTCAAGGGGAGCTGACGTGAAGTGCGGAGAGCACTTGCCCTGGTCAGTGCTGTGCACCACAGGGCTCTGGTCCCCAGAAGCTTCTGCACCAGGCAGTGCAGCCAGAGGTGGAGGAAGGCCCACTGCTGCCACGGGCACTGTTAAAACGCCACCCCATCCACACTGCCGTGGCCTCTAGGACTGGTACAGAAGGCTACAGGTAGAAACGTTACTAACAACACCAAATCACAAGTAATTATCCCCTGAACATAATTTTTGTGCTCCCTTTTTTATAGGTCTCACATGAAATGATACTAAACTGTGAAATTTTACATCGACACAAAGAAACGTGTTGATAACACTAACTACCAATTCCTGAGAACCTCAGGCTCCAGGTGAGATGGGAGTTGGGCAGGACTGGTTGTGCAAGGCACAGGTCACAAAGACCCAGCTGATAAAACAGGTAAGTGCCATAAAAAGAAGCCAATCAGAACCCGCCAAAACCAAGCCGGCAATGGAAGCCACTTCTGATGGCCCTCGCTGCTTTATATGCTAATCATAATGCATTAGCAGCCCAAAGTGCCATAACCATTTACAGATGCCATGGTAACTGGGTCTGAAAGAGGGAAGCGGGAAGAACCCTGGGTTCCAGGAATTCCCCACCCTTCCCACCCCTCCACCCCAGTCACAAATAATCCACCCCTGTTTAGCATGTGATCAAGAAATAACCATAAAAATAGCACAGCGGCACCCCTCAGTGCAGCTCTACCTATGGAGTAGCCTTGCTTTTATTCCTTTACTTCTCAATAAACTTGCTGGCTCTTGAATTCCTTCCTGCAGGAAGCCTTCAAGACCCCATGTGGCCTCCCCGACTGAACCCATGTCGAAGTTCACCCTGTGACACAGGCAGTGTGCATTGCTGTGCATCCACCAACCCTACGAGACAGGAAGTAGGGCATTTGCTTTACAGATGAAGCAGCTGGGATGCAGTAAGGCTTCCTCATTTACCCGGATCACTCAGCAGGTAAGCTGTGTGCCAACACAAATACACCCAATTCCAAAACGAGTACTCATTCTAGTACCCTCTGCAGCAGACGACATCAAACAGGACCTGCTAAATTCTGAAAAAATGATAGTAAATGGAAAATAATTTTTTACAGGTCAAAGAAAATGATGTTATAAAATAGTACAGGGATTTTTGTATACACGCCTTCCTACTTTCCCTCAGTAGAGCACAGATGCCTGGACATTATGTCTGAAGCAAACATTTGAAGACAGGCTGGTTGGAGGTGGTGGTGAGTCCCTGGGTTTTCCTTTTCCTTCTGTGCCCTACGCTGGGTGCTGGAGAGGTCAGAAGCCCAGGAACACCAAGGAGCACGGACAATTGTTTAAAACGTGCCAAGAACCGCTTGGAACAGCTGCTCTCTGGCCAAAGAACCAGGAAAGGGGCAGCCTAGCAAGACAGAATACTTTTAGACAGTAACCACCCTACCCCACCCAAACACCACGGAAAAATGCACAAAGGCACTGGCAACCCACCAGCAAAGGCGCTCAGCACTGCCTCGTGGTAAGGAGGCCTGGCACCACAGCCAGGGCTGTGATGGAAGGTTGTGGTTGCTGATCTCCACCGCTGCCAGCAGTTAGGAGGAGCACACACGCCTCAGGGAAACTGATCTTTCATCCTAACCTGGCAGCCAGCCAGTGTCCCTCATTCTCCTGCAAGCCTGGTATCAAAGGAAGCCTGCTCAAATAAGATCCAGAGTCACAAAACAGCACAGGAGTCTTTATATCCACAGTTTTGCTTTCTGTGGTTTTAGTTACCCCTGGTCAACTGCAGTCCAAAAATAGGTGAGTGCAGTACAGCAAGATATTTTGGGGTGGGGGGAGATCACATTCACCATAAATAAAAGAAAACTTTTATTACAGTACAGTGTTATAATTGTTCTATTTTATTATTAGTTATTAATCTCTTACTGTGCCCAATTTATAAATTAAACTTTATCATAGGTATGTATGTATAGGAAAAACACACAGTATATATAGAGTTGGGAACTATTCCGTGGTTTGGGGCATCCATTGGGGGGCTTGGAACATATTGCTTGCAGATAAGGGGGTGGTGGACCATTTTAATCAGATACCCAGGTCATAACTTAAAAATCGCTCATCCTGGCTGGGCATGGTAGCTTATGCCTGTAATCCTAGCACTTTGGGAGGCCAAGGTAGGCAGATCACAAAGTCAGGAGTTCGAGACCAGCCTGGCCAATTTGGTGAAATCTTGTCTCTACTAAAAATACAAAAATTAGCCAGTCATGGTGGCACATACCTGTAGTCCCAGCTACTTGGGAGGCTAAGGCAGAAGAATCACTTGAACTGAGGAGGCAGAGATTGCAGTGAACTGAGACTGCACCATTGCACTCCCTCCTGAGTGACAGAGCGAGACTCAGTCTCAAAAAAAAATCACTCATCCTACCAAGAACCAGGAAAATCCCAACTTGAATGAGAAAAAGCAGTCAACAGATGCCGACACCATGTGACACAGATGTTACCTTATCTGATAAGAACTTTAAGGCAGCCACCAAAACAAAAAAAAAAAAAAAAAAAAGCCTCAACAAGGAATTGCAAACACACTCTAAATAAACAATAAAAAAATTAGAAAAGCTTAGCAAAAAAATAGAAGATGCAAAGAAGAACTAATGAAAATTTTAGAACTGAAAAATACAATCATTGAAATAAAAAATTCAGTCAATGGACTGAACAGTAGAATGGATGGGACAAAGGAAAGAACCAGTGAACTTGAAAATAGAACATGAGAAATGATCCAATCTGAGCAACAGAGAGAAAGTAGATGAAAAAATAAATGAAAAGCACCCCAGGTTCCTGTAGGAACTATAACAAAAGATCTAACATTCTTGTCATCAGAATTCCAGAAAGAGAGGAGAAAGACAGCGAACCTGAAAAAGCATTCGAAGAAATAATGAGAAAAGTCTCCAAATTTAGCAAAAGAAATAAACCTACAAACTGAAGATGTTGAGTGAACACCAGGCAGTATAAACCCAAAGAAATCCACACTAACACACATTATAATCAAACTCCTGAAAACTGAAGACAAATAATAAATCTTGACAACAGCAAGAGAGAAAGGACACCTTATTTAGGGGGTAAAGCAATTAGAATGAAAATGGATTTTTCATCAGAAGGCATGGGAGCCAGGAGGAAGTGGCTGACATTTCAAGGACTGAAGGAAAGGAACTGTCAACCTGGCATTTTATATCTGGGAAATTATCTTCAGGATGAAGGAAAAATCAAGACATTCTCAGGAGAAAATAAACTGAGAGAATTTGTCACCATTAGACCTGTCCTAAAAGAGTGGTTAAAGAAAGTTCTTTAATCAGAAGAAAATGGTAACAGAAGGAAATCTGGAATATCAGGGAGGAAGAACAAATGGTAAGAACATATGTAAGAGCAAAGACAATAAAGTTTCCTCCTCTTGAGTTTTTTAAATTACATTTAATAGTTGAAGCAAAACATTTATCACTGTCTGATGTGGTTCTTAATGCAGGTAGAAGGAATACTTAAGTAAATTAAGGGAACATAAAGGGACTTTAAAAAGTGACAATTTCTTTACTTCACTCAACCTGTAAAATGTCAGCAACTGAAGATGGTGGTGAGTTTGTATATGTAATATAATACATGCAGCAACCACAAAACAATGAAACAAAGAGATGTACTCAAACACTTACAGGTCAATCAAAATGGAAAACTATACAATACTCAGGTAACCCATAGGAAGGCAGGAAAATAAAGAAGGAAAAGAAAAACAGGAAACAAATGGAAAATAAGCAAGAACAAAAAATAACAAAGTAAAATGGCAGACATACACCCTAACATACTCATAATTGCATTAAATTTAAATGGGCTATGTCTGGGTGCGGTGGCTCACCCCTGTAATCCCAGCACTTTGGGAGGCCAAGGCCTGTGGATCACCTGAGGTTAGAAGTTCGAGACCAGCCTGACTGACACGGCAAAACCCTGTCTCTACTAACAGTACAAAAATTAGCCAGGTGTGGTGGCAGGTGCCTGTAATTCCAGCTACTCCAGAGGCTGAGGCAAGAGAATCCCTTAAACCCCGTGAGGCAGAGGTTACAGTGAGCTGAGATCATGCCATTGCCCTGCAGCCTGAGTGACGAGTGAAACTCCGTCTAAAACAAAGCAAATGGGCTAACTACACCATTTAAAAGAGTAGGAGAGAAAGAAAAGGTTCAAAGAGTAGATTTAAAAACATGACCCAATATATGCAAGAGCATTATGCTGACTGAAAAAAAAGCCAGTCTCAAAAAATAATGTAGGAGTCCCCATTTTTATAACATTCTCAAACAGACAAAAATGTAGGGTGGACAATAGATTACTGCTTGCCAGGGTTTAGGGATGGTGGGGATAGGGAGGGAAGTGGGTGTCACTGTAAAAAAACAGCAAAGGGGGCTGGGCACGGTGGCTCAACGCCTGTAATCCCAGCACTTTGGGAGGCCGCGGTGGGGGGATCACGAGGTCAGGAGTTTGAGACCAGCCTGGCCAATATGGTGAAACCCCGTCTCTACTAAAAATGCAAAAATTAGCTGGGCGTGGTGGTGCGTGCTTGTAGTCCCAGCTACTCAGGAGGCTGAGACAGAAGAATCGCTTGAACCCGGGAGGCAGAGGTTGCAGTGAGCCAAGATTGCGTCACTGCACTCTAGCCTGAGTGAGGACTAGAATGAGACTCCATCTCAAAAAAAAAGCGGGGAGGTCTTTGGGTTGCTGGAATAGCTTTGTATGCTGATTGTGGTGGAGGTCACACAGATCCACACCTGTCTTTAAGTGGGATAGAATTACACACATACACTGTAGCAACGCCAGTTTCTTGTTTCTTTTTTTGTTTTGTTTTGAGATGGAGTTTCGCCCTATTTGACCAGGCTGGAGTGCAGATCTTGGCTCACTGCAACTGCTGCCTCCTGGGTTCAAGTGATTCTCCTGCCTCAGCCTCCAGAGTAGCTGGGATTATAGGCATGCACCACCGTGTCCAGCTAGTTTTGTGTTTTTAGTAGAGACAGGGTTTCTCTGTGTTGGTCAGGCTGGTCTGGAACTCCCGACCTCAGGTGAGGGACCAACCTCAGCCTCCCAAAGTGCTGAGATTATAGGCATGAGCCACCATGCCCGGCCAGTTTCTTGGTTTTGATATTGTACTATAGATGTAACCATTGGAGAAACTGGGTGACAGTTATGTGAGATGTCTCTGTATTATCTTTGAAACTTCCTGTGAATCTATATTTCAAAATAAAAAGTTAAACAGTAGAAGTCTTACTAGGAAAAGTACAAAATAAAGAAAAAAGTAAACATTCTGACAAGATTCAGCTGTCCTTGCTGATTATAAAAGACATACTGATTTAGCATGGAAAGAGTAACTGACCGAACTGGGAGTAGTCAGATGTAGAGTTCAGCCACAGAAAAACCTGCTGTGACCCAGGAACGCTCTTCAAAGAGTCTGACACGTGCAGCATGAAGAATGATGCTTGTTTCTTTCTTCTGCATAATTCAGCCTTTTGTTAAAAATGTATACAGCTTTTGATTTTATACTTTTAAAAAGATGTTGCTCGATTAGTATAAGATAGGAAATAATAATGGGTATAAGGAGGCTAAATAAATTGAGAGAATCTAATAAGATAACAGAGAATGCCTAATTGCTTCTTCAAATTAAAGGTGAATTTTATAAAAAGGAGTACTGATTAGTTTTCATGCTTCTGTAATAGTAAACAAAGCAAGAGCTTTAAGAGGTATGTATTAGTCCATTCTCACACTGCTATCAAGAACTTCCCAAGACTGGGTAATTTATAAAGGAAAGAGTTTAATTGACTCACAGTTCTGCATGGCTGAGAAGGTCTCAGGAAACTTACCAACATGGTGGAAGAGGAAGCAGGCACCTTCTTCACAGAGTGGCAGGAGAGAGACTAGTGAACAAAGGAGGAACTTCCAAACACAAAACCATCAGATCTCGTGAGAACTCACTCACTATCAAGAGAATAGCACGGGGGAACCACCCTCATGACCCAATCACCTCCCACCAGGTCTCTCCCTCAACACCTGGGGATTACAATTCAATATGAGATGTGGGTGAGGACGAAAAGCCTAATTACATCAAGGTTCTTTCATAAAATTCTTACTTAACATAAGGATCTTGCACAATATTGTGCAACATGATGCAGTTCCATAACTTTCTTTTCTTTTTGAAACGGAGTCTTGCCCTTGTCGCTCAGACTGGAGTGCAATAGCATGGTCTTGGCTCACTGCAACCTCCGCCTCCCAGGTTCAAGCAATTCTCCTGCCTCAGCCTCCCAAGTAGCTGGTACTACAGGTGTGTGCCACCACACCCAGCTAATTTTTGTATTTTTAGTAGAGATGGGGTTTCACCATGTTGGCCAGGCTGTTCTCAAACTCCTGACCTCATGATCTGCCCTCCTCAGCCTCCCAGAGTGCTGGGATTACAGGCGTGAGCCACCACGCCCGGCTAGTTCCATAACTTTTATGCAACTCAGACAGACATGACCAGGAATCACCTGCTTGTATATTCAATGAAATTGCAACTTGAAGGTCCCAGGTTCACCCACCTTTGCCCACCCAGCATGGCCAGCCATTCACCTGAAGCTTCCTCCCGAAGACTTCTCAGCGTCTCTAAGGAAGTGCTCCAGGTTTACTCACACACAGGTCAGCTGCCTGCAGCCACCATTTGGCTTCTAAGACAGCTCCTCCTCATGCTGCCGCCAAGACAGTGCCCAGAATGATCCAACATCCTGCCTCATGATGTGCCCATGCCAAGTGGGCCCAGTAACCCCGGTGGTGCTGGACTCCATGCAGAGAGTGGTAGATGCCCACAACTCGGTGGCACCTTTTGTCACTGTGGCCCTAAAGCGGCTTCACTATTCCGGAGCCTCATAGAATCTCTAGTGAAAGCACGTGTTGATGTACATGGTAGCATGGGGAAGGGTATTTGGGGCTGTGTGTGTGTGGGGGGCGGTGTACACACACACACATGCACATACATAGCTATGTCTGTATTTGTATGTACACATCTATGCATATATGAAAATAGAGTGTTCCGGTAGACATTGCCATGTCCACCTGCTCTGGGAACGATGTGCTCTCACTGATGAGAAGGAGGACTGCTGGCTTTGCTGCGTCCTTGGACTACAAACCTCTCAGCCAAGCAGCCTCCAGCCTCCTCCCCAAGCTGAGCATGGTCACTGCCTGCACTTCCCCTAAGTTGCCTCTTTCTGAACATTTGTTCTGCTCTGGTGAGCGGTTCTGACCTATTAAGGCTGGAACAGGTGCGCAAAGAGAGAGATGGACTTCCCACCCACGAACACAGGACGTCCCACTGGAATCAGGCCCCACTGCAACCCTGGCTCCGTCGGAGCATGACAGAGGAAAGGAGGAGTGCCATCGTGAAGGCCGCCGGGCAGCCCTGCAGCCTGAGAAGGAGTCAGCAATGTTTGAAGAAAGCTGGGAGCAGCCAGCTCTTTGAGGCCTGTCCTAACTTCAGGGGAATGAAAGAGAATCCAAGGGAGGAATACAGGAACTGAGCCATGAAGTCTTCACAGAGGCCGGGCATGGCGGCTCACACCTGTAATCCCGGCACTTTGGGAGGATGAGGCGGGCAGATCACGAGGTCAGGAGATGGAGACCATCCTGACCAACATGGTTGAAACCCTGTCTCTACTAAAAATAGGAAAACATTAGCTGGGCATGGTGGTGCATGCCTGTAATCCCAGCTACTCAGGAGGTTGAGGCACAAGGATTGCTTCACCCCAGGAGGCGGACGTTGCAGTGAGCTGAGATTGTGCCTCTGCACTCCATCCCGGGTGACAGAGCAAGACTGTTTTAAAAAAAAAAAGTATTCAAGGGGGTTCATATTGCTAAGTGATAATAACATCTCACCTTTAATAAAAGAAATGATATAAATCATTCAAGGCAGAGCTTTCTAAAATTTTAGATATGCAACATTAACTAAATATATGCAACATTAACTAAACATATGCAATACTTAGTGACCATATAACAATACAAACACAAGTCCGTTGACTTTCAAGGAACAAAATCCAAGAACTCCAAATAGACTATGACCACACTTCTGTCTGCTTTTAACGTTAACACGAGAAGATAAATGTCCTTCCACATTTTAGTGTATGTAATGTGTCAAACCAAATAGCATCTTACATTAAAACATTTGTCGGCCGGGCACAGTGGCTCACGCCTGTAATCCCAGCACTTTGGGAGGCTGAGGCGGGTGTATCACGAGGTCAAGAGATTGAGACCATCCTGGCCAACACAGTGAAACTTCATCTCTACTAAAAATACAAAAAATTAGCCGGGCGTGGTGGCACGTGCCTGTAGTCCCAGCTACTCGGGAGGCTGAGGCCGGAGAAGTGCTTGAAACTGGAAAACGGAAGTTGCAGTGAGCCGGGATCAGGCCACTGCACTTCAGCCCAGCAATAAAGCAAGACTTCATCTCAAAACAAACAAACAAACAAAAAACCCTATTTGTCAACAATTCATGCGTTTATCACATAAAAATGTTAAAATAAGAAGAAAAATTAAAAATAATTAATTAAATGGAGAACATCACTATTTCCATGAAAACAGTCAAAATGTGTCTTTATGTATTATAAAAATTATCAGTGTTTGTGTTCAGATGAAAGGTATAGTACAGGCTGGGTGTGGTGGCTCACACCTGTAATCCCAGCACTTTGGGAGGTGGAGGTGGGTGGATCACCTGAGGTTGGGAGTTTGAGATCAGCCTGATCAACATGGAGAAACTCCGTCTCTACTAAAAATACAAAATTAGCTGGGCCAGGTGGCGCATGCCTGTAATCCCAGCGCTTGGCTGAGGCAGGAGAATTGCTTGAACCCGGGAGGCAGAGGTTGCGGTAAGCAGAGATCATGCCATTGCACTCCAGCCTGGGCAACAAGAGTGAAACTCTATCTCAAAAAAAAAAAGTATAGTACAATCTTCAGTGACATCTGACCACAAAACACCTCTTTCAAAAATTACTTTTTCATTACATACCAAGGAAAAATGATTAAGTAACTTTAAAAATTCTCTCAGGGTTCTTGAGAGTCGATATTACCATAAAAGAAGTTGGCCCGGCCAAGCACCGCTGAGGAACTGTGCTCAGAATGATGCTTCCTCTTGAACACGGTGCTCCATCCTTTTTCTCCAGCCACAGATGTGCCTTCCTTTGATCCTTGCCTTTCTGTGACGTGGGCAGATATTGCACGATGATAAAGCTCGCTCAGGAAACAAAGACCTTTGCTTTAGCTTTGAGCCAACTTCCTTTACGGCCCAATCTTCACATCAATCCAGGAAAATTGTTTCCCTGACTTAGCTCTGGTAGCAATGGGCTAAAAGATTAGGGAAGAAGAAATAAAGAAAAAAAAGGCCACCCACAGCCCAGTTCCATCTGAAGCAGTGAACGTCACTGTTGCCGAAAGACACGGGATGCAGTAAGGCCATCAGTGCAGCGTTCACAGAAACCACCGAGGTGCTCCCACTCAGGATCAAGAGTGCGGTGCTTCCGGGTAAGTTCACAGAAATGTCCTTTAGCTCTGCGGATAAACAGGTACTTATGCCAAGGCATGGGCGCTCCTTAATTTTGGCATCTCACGTCAATGTGAGAAGTAACAGCGGTTTAACATCAGCCTCTCTGATCCCAGCCAGATGATTCTGCGTGAGCTGTTTTCCCTCTGTGCCCATTTTCTCCCTTGTAGAGTTAGGAATAGTACTATGGTTGTCATAAGAGCAAAAATAATGTAAGTACTGAGTAGAGTGTTTTTCACATGATAAGCACCACTGCCTATTATATCAAATAAAAGTAACAGATACAGATCCATTCCTCTCTTAGAACATCAGAGATGGGAGCATGTGAGAAATCAGAATTCTGTCTGGGTTGGTCTCCAAAGGGTTTTCTGCTGATTCCGGTCTTCCCTTGACTGTAATGTGGGGCTCACTTATCCCTCCACCTGCTGTTTACCTTTCTATTCCACAGACTGCATTAGCAATGGGAGCAGAAAGTGTCAGGGAGAAGAGGAGGACATATACAGAGGAAAAACCGCCCGCAAACCGGGGGTGCATGAAGGTGAAGATGGCAATTGGGAACGTCTTGGTTAAAGGCTGCTTTGAAACATGAGCAGATCCCACTTCTTCTGGAGTGGGCCAGGAGGGGAGGAGCTGCCCTGACGACTTGATGCGGCATCAACAGACCCCGGGGATGTCCAGCGTCTGTCCCCATGGTGAAGGCGCTCCCTGAGGAATCTGAGAGCCTAAAGAGACAGGGAGAATTAGCCAGGCGTGGTGGCAGGTACCTGTAATCCCAGCCACTCGGGAGGCTGAGGCAGGAGAATCGCTTGAACCCGGGAAGCAGAGGTTGCAGTGAGCCGAGATTGTGCCACTGCACTCCAGCCTGGGTGACAAAGTGAGACCATGTCTCAAAAAAAAAAAAAAAAAAAAAAAAAAGAGCGAAAGATAGGGAGAGGTGGGACCGCTGAGGGGCAAGTAACCAGAAACCCACCCAAGCAACTGCTCTCCTGTTCTGCCATGGGGCAGATGAGGAGATGAAGACAGCCTCTGCCCTAATAGCAGCACGTCACATTCTAGAAAGTAGCAGCCATTTCCTAAGCCGCTGTCCTCTCCAGACCAAACAATCTTCTTCTGATGTTTTCTCGGAGGCTCCCTTCTTTAACTTTGATGAAACACAATTAGGAAACACGGTGAGGCATTCTAATTTATCTGTCCGTGGCCTTGTCTGAATGAGAAACTTTTCTAGCCTTTGAATGTCATTATAAATTTTCTTCATTATCAGAATTTCCAATTACAAAAAAGGTTAACGCCAAAGGCAGAGCGGGTGGGAACAGGGAGGAAACCACGCTCTTTGGAAAGGCTGTGTGTGCAAAGGAATGTTTCCCACTCGTTTTGCCAGAATTCCCTCGGATTCCCTGGCCTTTCCCCGTGACGGAGTGGTTCTGGAGCTGAGATGGGGTTTCCACGGCTTCCTTCCCATCCACCCACCGGGAGAGGAGGGAACAGCTCACTGAGCTTCCCTCCAGCTTGGACCTGCTCTTGGTATCATGAAGCTCTCGACTGAAATGTAAAATCTTTTTATTAACTTGGAAAACACGAATTTTAAAGATCTAAGTAATCCAAGCTGAAAGAAAAACAACCCTCCTCCGATGACTAAAATTAACCGTATGTACTACAGGGATGATCAGTCCGAAAACAGGCCTGGTCGTCCGGTCCTCACTTTCCGATTAAATTTACAATTGAATGCCGGAACAGGTGAGACTCTGATCCTGCGTAGGACGTATCCATGCTTGGAGAGTCTGTAGGTTTCAAACAGCTGATGACACATTTAGAATCAGTTAAAATCTGTGCTACAAGACAGACAGTAAAACCCCACTAATGATAATCCTGAAAAGCAATTTTCTTTGTTTTTACTATTGTAAGGTAAATAAGTTTCTCGTGTCCTGTGGCTCCCCTCCTTGTTAATGTTATAAATGACGTGAATTTTTTGAGTTGTCATTTTCCGTCTTCAAAGCATCTCCACACTTCATTTCACTCCCCATTGCCACAGTCCCGGGAGGTCGGCAAACTGCTACAAAGAGCCCCACTGAGGACCTGAAGAGCTGAGGCTCAGGGCGAGAGACCTGCCCAGGCTCAGGCGCAGGGAACGCACAGCCCAGACTTCCTCAGGTGCATCTCTCCAGGCCATTCCTGTCTTGCCTCAAACCCTCATATTGTCAGAGGCGTGTGAACCAGAGCAACTCCATCTTGAATACGAGCTGGGTAATACAAGGCTGAACCTACTGGGCTGCATTCCCAGGCAGTTAAGGCATTCTAAGTCACAGGATGAGATAGGAGGGCAGCACAAAATGCAGATCATAAAGACCTTGCTGATAAAACAGATTGCAGGAAAGAAGCCGGTGAAAACCCACCAAAACCGAGATGGCCACGACAGTGGCCTCTGGTCGTCCTCACTGCTACATTCTCACCAGCGCCATGACAGTTACAAATGCCATTGCAACATCAAGAAGTTACCCTACATGGTCTAAAAGGGGAGGCGTGAATAACCCACCCCTTGTTTCGCATATCATCAATAACCATAAAAATGGGCTCAGTGTAAGGCCGGTTGCCTTGCTGGGAGCTCGGACGCACCCACCCCACCCCCCGCCCCCGCCCCCGCACCTCCCCTCCTTTTTTCCCTTTTACAAGCCCCGAACAAGCTCGGACATGCTGAGCATGTTCCCTTCTCCCTTACTTGCACAGCCTGGTCTTCTCTTAAAGAGCCCAGTATGCAAACAAGGTGCTGCAATCATGGCTTCTTAATAACCAATAGCAGCTAAGCCCTAACAACCAATAGCAGTCAAGTCTTAACAACCAATAGCAGTCGAGCTTTAACAACCAATAGCAGGCAAGTAATTCCAACCAATAACAAGCCAAGTCCTAGGTCAAGGCTTGTAACTTACTCAACAGCAGTCTTGCTCTCCCACAACCAATCGAGCTGTTTCACT
>CAUYQU010071772.1:0-12782 GCA_963574635.1 Cheracebus regulus | reverse complement strand
GATCCTAAATATATACGCACCCATTACAGGAGCACCCAGATACATAGGGCAAGTTCTTAATGACTTACAAAGAGACTTAGACTCCCACACAATAATAGTGGGAGACTTTAACATTACACTGTCAGTATTACACAGATCAACGAGATAGAAAATTAACAAGAATATCCAGGACTTGAACTCAGACCAGGAACAACCAGACTCAACAAATATTTCCAGAACTCTCCTCCCACAAATCCACAAAACATACATTTTTCTCAGTATCACATTATACCTATTTTAAAAGTGACCACATAATTGGAAGTAAATCACTCCCCAGGAATTGCATAGCATTTCACAGGTTTAGATAAAATATTGGTTGGCTGCTTATTTGTTATTTTCATCCCCTATTCCTTCCTGTCTCCATTGTTAAGCACAATTATTGGCATAAAAGAGGTTTCTAATACCCGTTTTTAAACTGCATTCTAGCCTGGGCAATAAAACAAGAATCCCATTCTCTCTCCCTCTTTCTCTTCCTCTTTCTCTCTTTCATTCTTTTTCTTTCTTTTGCTGTTTCTTTCTTTCTCCCTTTCTCTCTTTTTCTAAAAAAAAAAATAACCCATAACTATAAAAAGTCTGGAAGAAAACCTAGGAAATACCATTCTGGATATCAATCCTGACAAAGCCTTCATGATTAAAACTTCAAAAGCAATTATAATGAAAATAAAAATTAAAAGTGAAACCTAATTATACTAAAGACTTCCTGTACAGCAAAAGAAACTACCAACAGAGTAAAGAAATGATCTGCAGAATTGGAGAAAATATTTGCAAACTATGCATCTGACAAAGGTCTAATATCCAGACTTTTTAAGAAACTTATACAAATCAACAAGAAAAAAAAATGACCCCATTAATAAATGGGCAAAGGACATGAACAGACACTTATCAAAAGAAGTCATACATGTAGCCAACAAGCATGTGAAAAAAAGTCTTCAATATCACTACTTACTAGGGAAATGTAAATGAAAACTACAATGAGATACCATCTCACACCAGTCAGAATGGCTATTACTAAAAACTAAAAAAATAATAGATGCTGGTTAGATTGCAGAGAAAAGGGAATGCTTATACACTACTGGTGGGAGTGTAAATTAGTTCAACCATTGCAGAAAGCAGTCTGGAGATTTTTCAAAAAACTTAAAATAGAACTACAATTTAATCTAGCAATCCCATTACTGGGTATATAGCCAAAGGGATATAAATCCTTCTACCTAAAGACACATGCACATATATGTTCACTGCAGCACTGTTAACGACAACAAAACATAGAATCAACCTAGATGCTCATCAATGCTGGATTGGATAAAGCATGTGTGGTAGATATACGCCATGGAATACTATGCAGCCATAAAAAAGAATGAAATCATGTCCTTTGCAGAAACATGGATGGAGCTGGAGGCCATTAGCCTAAGCAAATTAATTCAAGAACAGAAAACACAATACGACATGTTTTCACTTTTAAGCTATGCATTGAGTACACATGGGCACAAAGAGGAGAATGATAGACAACAGAGCTTTTTTGAGGGTAGAGGAGGGAAAATTGAAAAACTACATATTGGATATTATGCTCATTACTGAGGTGATGAAATTATCTGTACAGCAAACCCCCTTGACATGCAAGTTGCCCATGTAACAAACCTGCACATGTACCCCTTGAACCTAAAAGTTGGAAAGAAAAAAAAATGTTGCTTGTATACAAAAAAGTTGTTACTTGTATCCAAAGATACTAGAAACTCCCTCCTTGTTTTTGTAACATAATTTTTATCCAAAAATATATTAAATTTAACATTTTAAAGATATATTAAGAAAATGTATCTACTCAATAGAATTTTTTAAAAATCTTTTTGGTACATCAGGGGAAATATTAGAAAAAACACATGCTTACTGTGAGGTCCTATTCATTTAATTCTGAATTTTTAAGCCAAGAAATAAATCAAAGGTTACATTCACAGTGTTTGTAGGATAAACAGTACCCAGTTAAGAAAAAGTACAGTTATTATTAAATATAAATGTTTGAGAGAGAGTCTTCTCATGGATGTTCAGATCATCATCAGATAATCTGCAGTTTAATCAGTTTATAGGCTTCACTAGTAATTACAATAGCATAGGTTAGTCTACCTTTGAGCTCTATTACCATTCCTTTTGTAGCCAATGATACTGGTGATAAAATCTGTAACAAAAAGAAATGTTAATGAAATTCTGATGATTTTCTCTGTGGGTAATGAACAATTGTTACAAGGATTTAGAGAAACAGAGTGAGATACAGATAGAGATAGACATAGCATTATAGAGATAGGAACATAGAATTTTAAAAATATATATTTATTTAGAGCACTGGATCTGACCTTCTCATTGTATAATACTCACTGCTCCAGATGAAGGGAGAGAGGCGAGTTCTTCCTCAAATTTTTCTGAAAAGCAATGATTTCTGAAGAAAAGAGGATTTATTTGTATAGGAACCTAAGGATTTGGAAGCAGGAAGGGAGCCTTAACCCCTACTTCTCTGAAACTGTAAGTCAGAGAATCCAGTGGGCCAAATGGCTTTGACAAGACTTCACTGGCAGGAAAGATCATCAGAAACTTCATATTATTCAAGAGAAGTCAGTTTTGATGACCTTCATTCCATACAAGGTCTTAAGAATTGGTGGGAGGACGGGTTCAAAAAGCCAGAATCACCATATATCTTAGCTCAGTGGCTGCACTTTCAGAAAAGCCTTTGACCACATGGGTATGAAATGAAAAGAATTTCAGCCTAGGATTCTAAGACGGCACCAGTGAGCACTTTACAGACAGGGAGCCATCCACTAACCACCAGACAACTGACTGCAACAGCAAGAAGCAAGGGCAGAAGTAGACTCATCCTCTATTCTGCTTTGCTTTGTACTTGGCATTTGAAAGCCATGCTAATCCTAGGCCTCCTTCCCAAATAATCAAACCCTGAAGGTTGTGGGAAATTAGTGTTGTGGAGAAGGCATTAAGAGAGTGATTCTGGACTTTGTTAATAATAAAAGTGGTCTTCTTAAACAATTATTTGGAAAAATGCAAGAAGTGCAACAATATTTACTCTCCAGGTGTATGAAGCAAGTAGTAAAAATTCCACGGGGCTCAGGCACCACATTGAGACAAACAGCTGGCGCTGATCAGCCATGGTTAATACTAAACTTGCCAAGTGACTTCTGCTAAGCTTTGTACAACTGAAGGGAGAGAATTCAGAAAGCACATGTATCCAGTGTCTATGCCAGGAAAAAATAAATGCAGCCCTTGAAGACTCTTCAGTATGAATTTTGGCATCCTTAATGCCCAAAGTGGCTTTCCATAATTGAATGTTTATTAAGTATCCTGGAGAAGCCATTGTTTTCCTTAGTAATATCTGATGGCCTATGGCCATCCAAAGTGCTTAATTAGTGATTATTAAAACTGTAAACATATTGTGTACTTCATTTCCCTACCATACATCTTGTAAAACTGCCACCAAAGACAATGTCCACTAAAATATTCAATATTCCTGGGTGAAAAATTATCTTCCAGTTAATGCTAAGAAGAAAAAAAAATTGAAAGGAAATATACTTTTCTTTACATTCTGATGTCCACTCATTCATTCATCCATCCTTTCTATTATTTCAGTTATTGTCTTAAAGTATGAACTATGTGACAGTCATTTGCTATGTGATGGAGATACAAAGATGTGTGGAATGCATCTTAAACTTCTAGAGATGCCCAGATAAAGTGGAAGAGGAAGATAAGCACATAATATGTTAACAGGATGCTGTAGATGGTATGGGCTTATAATGGGAGTCGTATTTAACCTGAAGGTAAAGAAAGACTTGTAAAGGAAGCAATGTATGAGCTAAGTCTTGAAGAGTTGGGGAGAAGCAGGCATCAAGATGAGTTTCAGCTTTCAGACTTGGCACCCATCAATCCTGGTGCCAGTAACTAAGATAAAGAAGGAACAAAAAGGATTCATTTCTGGGAGACCATAAAGAGTTCCGTTTTATAATTGTACCTTGATGCTGCCGCCTTGGTTTTGATCACAGTATGGCATAGCTGATTGGCACCTGCTTTCAGTTCAGCTGAACCAAGTTCATATCCTGTCTCTACCACTTACTAATGACATTACCTTGGGCAAAGGTCTTAAATTCTCAGGGCCATGATTTTCTCACCTATAAAACAGAATTAATGATACATACTTCTTAGGTTGCAAGGATTAAAATGTACAATACTAACTAAATTGATAATCCTTTTAATAATCCTTTAAAACAACCTCTTGAGCCCAGCGTGGACCCAAACTGAATCTATTTTGCTTCTCTTTTTTGGTCTTGGTCTTTGCTAATGAGTAGTGCACTTCCTTCTGTTGACTACTCTCACCTTTATGCCATGCTGGCTGGTTTCCTGGTGCCCTACCTTTTTTCCATCTAGAGTTGAATCTCCTTATTCCCAACATGTTTCATAGCCAGTGTTGGGAAGTGCATACTATCGCACTGTTGTCTTTAAGCCTTGAGGGAGTGAGTAAACAAAAATGAAAGTACATGTTATCTCTGCTGTTCAAATATCTGTCACCTGTTGGAACTACACCTTGCTGATTGATGGGGTGTTTACAGCTATTAACTTTGTCCTAAATTCCTTCATTGTTCAGTCCTCCATCATCCAAGGGGAGTAATGTCACCCCCCAGTCTTGGAGCGAAGCCAGGGTACACAGTAATGTCGTTCTGCTGGACTGCTCACGTGCATTGGAGGGTGACAGCTGGATCCCAGGCAGCTGTTGCATGACTAGCTGAAGTGGGATAATCATGAGCTGGGAGGAAAGAGGAAATGCTTTCAGGATTCACTGAAGTGCAACTTTAAGAAACACAGAAAAACTGGAGCCAATTAGGAAACTCAGGCTGACAAGCAGCTATCAGGAACCAACTTTTTAAACAAAAGCATCAGGCTAACTAAGAAACAGTCACAAACAGCAAAATATCTTTCAGATAGATGTGGCCAGTGATAATTAAAGCACATTTCCTGTGTGCTCAGTTTAGCAAGGACTGCCGAACCATTGAGGATATTTTTGGTTACATGCTCATCCAGATTTCAATGCCTTCTATTTGAAGAGGGACGATCAGATGTGTTTTCCCTAATCTATCTGTTTTGCAGGGCATACAGAAGTAGGGCCTTCCAGCCATTCTTTATTCAGATAAAATGACTTCAGCAACTAGAAGAAAAAGAAACACATCACATGAGGTTAGTAAGCCAGAGAGTTGGGTCAAACAGTGAATGATCTGACAGACTGACACTGAGGAGTTCAGTATGTTGTGCCAATGAGTCAGAGCTAGATTCAAATCCCAATTCTGCAAAAATGTGACGATTTTCCTCCTGGCCATTAAAATAGAGAGAAAGTACCTCTCACGACTTTCTAAGTATTATGAGAAATAATGCATAGTGTGCTCATAATAGATACTTTAAAAACAATTAGTTCCCTACTTTCTCTTTTACCTACTAAGGGAAAACAGTTAGATATAGAAGTGGGACTTCAGTTATGCCCTTAGCTATGCCATATATGACTTTCTCATGTTCAGAGTTTCCTTTCTGATTAAAGAAATGAACACGATGTTGTCATAACCTAATTTTGGTATTCCATTTGTAAGTTAGCTAGTAAATAATGCAATTACTTTAACATCTATTTCCCTCCATGAGGACATAAACTTGAAGAATGCTTTCATTTATGGTATACAGTTTTTTTTTTTTTAAAGTAAGTTCCAAGTCGAATTTTCCAGCTTGATGTCAGAAAGGGGGAAGGATAGTGAGTGAACAGGTAAGATTCTGAGGGCTTCCCCAACAGAGCAGCCTTTGAAATAGTTCATGCACTGGCCTTCTCATAAAGTTTTTCTATACATAAACATAAAGGTCCATAGCTGAAAAATTAAGTTCAAAAGTCATTCTTCTATAATATTTATGTTAAAAAGACTTGGGTAAAAAATTATTAATTTTACACCCTGGATCAATTAACATGGCCACCCCTCTCATTTAGTCTATGCAGGGCTGGAAATTGATACATAGTGTGGAAACAGTTCTCTGTCCCTATCAGAAACATTTCTGCAGTGAACTGGCCCCAGTATGACGCAGAGAATAGGAAACTTTTCAGGGATACTGAGTTGGGGGTTACCAAGACAGCCTTCAGGTTTGATGATTCCCTATGAAGACTCACAGAACTCAACCTATAGTGACCTTCATAGTAATGACTTCTTACAGCTAAAAGATACTAAGCATAATCAATACAGGAAAAAGATTCAAGCAGCTAAGTCTGGAGGAAGCCAGGAACAGACTTCAAGAGTCTTCTTCCAGAGGAGTTACATAGGATGGGATTAATTCTCCCAGCAATGAGTTGTGACAGCACATGGGAAATTTAGCCCAAAACAAGTACCAGTTGCCAACTGTGTGTCAGTTGCATTTGTGCTATCACAAAGTACGTTCTCAAGGAATTCTCTCCACACGTATTCAAATAAGCTTTGACGTTATATGTTCAGTATTTGTATAACTTGTACTTTCACACATTCTATACTGATTTTCACAAATTTCATTTCCTTGGTGGATTTCAGTTTTTCACCCATGATTGGACTGAGTTAAGTAATCTTGTGATATCTCTAACCTTCTACTAGAGGAGAAGACTCAGGTTCTAAAGAAGCAGAGGAGTGTGTGAGGAAAGATCTGCTGACATTAGGATCTGAGCTGCTTCCTGTGCTCTCTCTCCAATACCTTGTTTTAGAAAATGGGGCTGCCTTTCAGGATTAGTATGAAGGGCTATTGCCCAAACTCATTCTCCACGCCACCTCTCAGAAGTCCTCACTCCCCCTGGGGATGAGGAGTTGGAATGGCATGGCAGGCAGAGCAGTGCACCCCTAGACACCTTTATATAAGATATTAAGACCTATTAAAAGGTCATTTAAACTCTGAAGAAGGAACAACAGCAAGAAAAGAATAGACTTAGTCTTGGGGGATGGATAATATAAAGAATGAACTACCAAATGCCCATTCCACTCAAGTTTCTCTATCAATGAAAGTGGTATTAAGTCCAAATTTAAGAGGAAAACAACTGAAGTTCAAAAAGATAAGGGAATTATAAATTGTATGCAACTCTCCTTGGTCTTCATGAATTGTATCATCCTGCTTGCAAAGAGCATGGAGTACCCACAGAGACCTGGGTTTTTGTTTTCTGATTTTTAGAGACAAAGAAGACAGGTATGAAGAGTCTATAGATGGGCAAATGTTTGCATTTTCAAAAAGAAGAGAATGTAGTTATAGCAGATAAATGACTTCTTATCTTGCGATTCATTCTCAGCAAGATCCTATAGATGACAACAATAGAACACTGTGATATTATACTGCATGCCAGGCATTTTTCCCCGTGCTTTACAGATCTTAACATGTTACGTCCACAATGGCCTTCTGAGGTAGATATGTCTGAGGTTCTCACTGTGCTGCTCCCTTGCTGAGAGTCTCACCTTTTCCAAATGGGCTAAAGATTTTCTCTCAAAATCACATTCCTCTGCTGGAAAATAATTCTGATCAGTATAACACTTTTCCATCACATATCATAAAGGATAGGGGTGGGCTGGAGGGAAATAGCCTTCTTCTTTATTAAACATTTTTATGAAAATCCTATTCTGTGTTCTGAATGTACTTCCTTTCTCTGATCCAGACAACCTGAAATTTGCAGGAGAATCACCAAAGGACCAAATCAAGGTTCCCTGAGTGGGGGACAGTTATTGAGTCACCTGGTCTCTCTGCTGTCCCTGTCATCCATGAGACTGGAAAAGTGAGCCTGGCCTCTTCCATTCCCCAAAATCTATAGATACCCTTTCTCTAAGCTTCATCCAGCAATGAGAAGTGTGCCCTCATCTTTGAAAATGCTGAGTGTGTAAGGTGCTTGAGCTGGGATTAAGGAGAGACTGTATAAACTTTTGTTTATTCTGAATATCAGCCTATTTCATCATTTGTCCAGGTCCATGTAATTCCTGGTTCAAGTATTTATTCTTTCACATTATTTGCCTGTTCTTGTGTAAACCAAAATTGATGGGGAGAGCTCTGTGTAGCTACATCTGTTTCTCAGATACAGTCCTGTTATTCTCATGTCCATTTGCAGTTCTGAGATCCTAATTCTGTTCTCTTTATGCTATTTCCGAGAACTCTGGAGTTATATCTGACTGGGAGCAGCCTTCTTTTCTAGTACAGTCCTGTCCTGCTTTACCAAGAACTTCTTCCTTGCTGATCAAATTTTCTCTAGAACAGTAATTGTCTTCATAGTTTCCTTCACCATATGAAACTCGATACAGACAGCAGCCTAGGTTAAAATACTTTTTCTTTCTTTTTTTTTTTCAGCTGAATGGATTTTCAAAAACTACACATATGCTCAAATTTTAATTTTAGTGTAATCAGTTTGAGTGAGTTGTTTGTTTTATGGCTTTTATGTATAAATGTGAAAGAGCAAGATAATAGGGGAAGGGACGTGAGAAAGGTATTTCATTGCTTTTGTTTGTTTGGTTGGAAATGATGCAATTCCATGGTTATTTTATATGAGCATCACAAAAAAGACTGTCTAAAAAGGCATGCTGAAAAATCAGAAGAACTCAGCTTTTTAGCTCCTTTAAGGTCAGAGTAAGGTAATGGTTGAGAATATAAGCTCCGGAGTTTGAGGCTTTCAGTGCTGGCTTCTATACTTACCCACTCTATGACTTAGTGACTTAGTGTTTTTCACACACAATTTATTAAAATATCTCATTGTGAGGTGGAAATTATATAATACATAAAACATAGTAAACAACTAAAAAAAGAGTAGTCATTATTTTAGTAGAAACTAGATAAATCCTTGCATTATTTTGAGGCTAGCCTCATGAATAACCAGAGTAGGCTTTGTGGTCTAATTTGAGTTACGCCCTCATGATCCGCTTGCTCATCCTCCCACTGGCCTTCAGGAAGTAAGGCTCTTGAATCTAGTTTATTAAATAAGCTGGATTCAATAGAGTGCAAGATTAAAAAAAGAAAAAAAAACAACTTTTCCTCTTGCCACTGTCTCTTTGAACCTACACTCCCAACTTGTTCTTTCTCTACCTCTGAGTGAATATTGGACAGAACTCATAGTTCACATGATACTATTAAGTAACAAGTCACTATTAAATAAGTTAAAACCTAATCTTAATCAAAAATCACATAAATCTAAACCCATTCAATTTAAATCTCTCTCACACCAGTTCAGGTCTCCTTTAGGTTTCCAAGCTGTGGAGGTGGAAAATGGCTGCTGGCTGCTACTTTATTTCCTTTCTTTGTTCTTTATTAAAGCCTGTCTGCAAGAAGAAAAGATTGAACTAGTGTTAGCTCCCAAGATCTCAATTCAAACTAAGTTATTAAATTAGCTCTCAACTCCTGACTTCCCCATGGCAGCCTCAGTGGACATCGCTGATTCCCTCTAACTATGGGTACAGTTGTGCCCATTTTGGCAAGGAGAGAAAGAGTAGCGACCTCAGCCTCATCGGTCTGACTCCCCTCTGCACAGGGTCTTAGCCAGGCTGGTATTTGGGGCTGTCCATGGCAACGGGCTGGGTTGGCTTGTTGTGGCTACATGCTACAGACAGGGCAGGCTACATAATTTGTGGAGTCCTGTGCAAAATTAAAATGTGGATCCTTGTTCAAAAATTATTAAGAATTTTAAGACAGCAACAGGAAAGCATTAAGCTAAGCTCCAGACAGGTCACATGGCTCTGAACTGTACCATAGCTAGAGGGAATCATCTTTAATCATTAAACAAATCTAAGAGGAACATGTGACAGGAAATCAAGAGAAGAATTAGGCTTCTGTTTCCAGGCAGGAGTAGAGACTAAGAACAAAGTCCAGAGCTGAAACAATAAAAGGAAGTGATTCAAGAAGAGGCTGAAGGATTCCCAGAAAGCAACCTGAGGGTGCTGGCTGGTTTATAAAGCCATTAACATGTGGTGTTATTTACACCACTGTGCAGGGTGCCTGAGTGAGGCACCTGCACCAAGCTCCATGAGCTCCCAGTGCACAGAGTGACAGGCAGCCTTCATCTAGACCTGGCCCAGGAGCCGTGCCTCACACTATTTCCCTGTGGGCGCAGGATCTCCCTTCAGGTCCCTTATCAGAGCCCCAGCAGATTTTCATGTGGTGGACGACAATGTCCAATGCTGAAAGACTGACATAGTAGTACAGAAAGAAAGGTCCCAGAAGCACCTATTCCTTAAGAATCGTCAGCAGATCATAATGCATTGAACGTCAGACTTTCCAAAGCAAGTCTGCATCTATGGTTTCATGGACATAATGTGTTCATAGAATCACAAGGTTGAGTTTCAGTAAAAACATCCCTGACCAGTGAGGCCATCAGAGCCCTCTTTCTGAAGGACAAAACGTGAGAAGACTGGCCACTGACCACCACAACCTCCCTGATCCTCGAATCAGCTCTGGGCCCCACCCCGCCCTGTGGGTCCTAGGCAGGGGAGGGCCCAGAGCTGACCTTGTCTCACTGCTGACCTTCAGCTTCACCACTGCTTGGCTTTCCTCTTCTTGATGCTACGTCTTAGCCAGAAGGAGAAAGTGCAAGAAAGGGGATGGACACTGTTCTGCAAAGATTAGTAAGACCCTTCTCTCAAAAGTAGATGTTATCTATTTCATAGACATGAAAATGCCTTCCTAAATACTAAAATGTTATATGTGAGTTGCTTTGATCTGCAATGTCCTGCCATGTCACTGTGGCTCAGATTACTTCAGAATGGTCAATTGATGTGAAAAAAATCAGTGACTTCTCTACAATGTAATCCAAATACTTGTCACTTATAAATTTTTTTTTTGAGACACAGTCACTCTGTCACCCAGACTGGAGTGCAGTGGTGCAAGCTCAGCTCACTACAACCTCCACCTCCTGGGTTCAAGCCATTCTCCCACCTCAGCCTCCTGAGTAGCTGGGATTACAGGTATATGCCACCACACCTGGCTAATTTTTGTATTTTTATAGAGACAAGATTTCACCATGTTAGCCAGGCTGGTCTCGAACTCTGGACTCCTTCCTTGCACTTTATACAAAAATTAACTCAAAATGGATTAAGACATCAAGGCAATACCATTCAGGACATAAGCACTGGCAAAGATTTCATGACAACATTGCCAAAAGCAATTGCAACAAAAGTAAAAATTGACCAATGGGATCTAATTAAACTAAAGGGCTTCTGCACAGCAAAAGAAACTATCATCAGAGCGAACAGGTAACCTATAGAGAGGGAGAAAACTTTTGCAATTTATCCATCTGACAAAGGGCTAATATCCAGAATCTACAAAGAACTTAAACAAATTTACAAGAAAAAAACAAATGACCCCATTAAAAAGTGGGCAAAGGACATGAACAGACACTTCTCAGAAGAAGACATTCATGTGGCCAGCAAACATTTGAAGAAAAGTTCAACATGGCTGATCATTAGAGAAATACAAATCAAAACCGCAATGAGATACCATCTAACACGAGTCAGAATGGCGTTTATTAAAAAGTCAAGAAACAACAGATGCTGGCAAAGTTGTAGAGAAATAGGAATGCTTTTACACTATCGGTGGGAATGTAAACTAATTCAACCATTGTGGAAGACAGCATGGTGATTCCTGAAAGATCTAGAAGCAGAAATACCTTTTGACCCAGCATTTCTATTATTGGGTATATACCCAAAGGAATATAAATCATTACATTACAAATGAACAAACACATATATTCATTACAGCACTATTCACAATAGTAAAACACATGGAATCAATCCAAAGCCCATCAATGATATACTGAATGAAGAAAATGTAATATATATATATAATGGAATACTACGCAGCCATACAAATGAAAAAGATCATGTTTTTTGCAGGAACATGGATAAAGCTGGAAGCCATTATCCTCAGCAAACTAATGCAGAAACAGAAAACCAAACACCACATGTTCTCACTTATAAGTGGAAGCTGAACAATGAGAACACATGGACACCGGGAGGAAAACAATATACACTGGGGTCTGTCAGCGGGTTGGACAGGAAGAGAAAGAACATTAGAAAAGAGAGCTAATGGATGCTGGGCTTAGGGTGATAAGTGCAGCAAACCACAATGGCACACATTTACGTATTTAACAAACCTGAACATCCTGCACATGTACCCCAAACTTAAAATGAAAAAGAAATTTCTGGTTTTGAGATCCAAGATGGCCGATTAGGAGCAGCTCAGGATTGCAGCTCCCAGTGAAACTGCAGAGGGTGAGTGGACGCTGCATTTCCAGATGGATTTTTACCACCCCTAGACCAGGAGATTCCCAGGCAGAGCAGCCCCACAGGTTGCCAGTGCGGCTGTTTTGCCAGCACCCCGGCACGGCGGTTCTCCATACAAAATAGACTGGTCTGTGTGCCCTTTAAACTGGCAAGTGGAGCTACCGGGAAGGCAGATTAAAAAGGGGACTGAATCAGGGAGCCAGACCAGGAGATTCCCGGGCAGAAAAGCACTACAAATCTCAGTGCCGCTGTTTCAGCCTGCGCAGTGTGTCCCCGCAGGGGAAATCACACAGATCCCGGCACCTTTTCAACAGGTGACTGGAACACCTGGGATTCGACCATTCAACTAAAAAACAAAAGGCTCTGAGACAGCGAGCCAGATGATCAGGCTCGGCTAAAACAGCAATTGGAAACGCTCTCGGTTGAGAGTTTTGCAGCGGGCACAGCTGAACCCGGGATGGTCCAGTTCTGTGG
>CAUYQU010071771.1:0-124235 GCA_963574635.1 Cheracebus regulus | reverse complement strand
GCCCAATCACCGTCCTCTACGTAAAGTGGGCTGAGTGGTGCTCTTCCATCGGGGTGGCAACTACCGGCAGTCCTCTCCAATTGTGTAATCAGGCGGGCCGGCGCCATCTTAATGGCGCAGCTAAATTTTGCTCCCACACAGCTGAACCGCTGGGGCGCCCGCAACACCCGAGCTTCCCACAATAAAGTTGCCAGAACAAGTACCTGTTGTTGTGTGCTCCTTGCCGGCCGAGGCGCGCGCGACACATACATAGAATCAAGAGGTCCACATGGGGCTGAACTATACGTAAGAAAGGAAACAGTACATAGGAGAAGAAGGTGAAGATGAAGGGGCAAAGACGATGCTCGGATACAGTCCCATCCCTGCCTCTGACAGGGCTACTTCAATCATCTCATTTTTAAAATATTAGCCTTCCTTCTAACGTGTCTTTTGAAAACCATGTTGCGATTCTAAAGATGCATAAGAATCACTGGAATTAATGATTATTGAATTAATAATCCATTGCAATTCCATTTTAACTGCTTAGAACATTTTATTTTCTTTGGTTTTTATTTTATCTTGGGTCCTGAAAAAAGCACTTTGTATCATTTTTAAAGAACCAAAGTTTTAATTCTCATTTTCATAGTGATTTCAGTATGTGTCCATATGGTTTGTCTGACTGAACTGTTGCGTGTAATATTAGGTACTGAGCTGATACAGACTGGTGAAATGACATAGGATACAAGAAAGCTTTTCGTAGATTGATTCCACACTGTGAAATCTTGGGAAATGCCAAACATGAAGTTTCAATTACCCTGACAGTAAATAAATGGGGTGATACTCCCCATTAAGCATAATAATTACTTTTCGCATCACAAGCCTTCAGGTGCTTCCTTGTCTGCTTCTAGTCCTTTCCTAGCCCCTGCAGGCTTGCACTACTGCTTAGAGAAGACTAATAGCATTCTTCAGCAGAAAAGCTCATACATCTAAATTACACTTTAGTCAATGGCTAAGATCTGCTAAGCCTGGTCAATAAAAAATAGATGTTTCTGATGACCATGCAGAGAATGTGCATTTGGGTATCTTTACTGATCTGCAGAAACTCAGCAGAGAAGTAGACAATGGTTGACTTCAGCTTTGCTACTGACACTTACTACGGAGTTGCATGGCAGCCAGAATTAACTCTGCCAGTGGTGTTCACTCACCTGGCCTGGTCTGGTCTCCTATGTCACTTCCTGATGAGACCTCCAGCATCATTTCTTCTTTACAGGCAAAAAAAGTCTTTTCACCCAGCTTGAAATCCATATGAAAGCTAGCATTTGTAATTCTAGGGAGCAGATATACAAAGAAAGCAACTGATAGTTGACTCAGATTAGAGGGCTGATTCAGCTGTTACAAATTGCTTTGCTTTTACGTAGGGGAAATTAGCAGGCAGTAAAGCCATGCCCAGCTGGAACCTAAGCTTCTCAAATGTTACTCCTTGCACAACATGAGTCTGCCATGTTCATTGCCCATTACTCACTCTGTCTTGAAATACTACATCATAGTCTAGTGAGAAAAGCCCTGGGGCCAAACCGCCAAGTTTTAATCTCCACTTACATCTTAGTTTCCACCTTCTCTGTAGCAGTTTCTTCCTCTTAAACATCTCTGTCCCACCTATTTCTTTCTGGAGAGGAACTAAGATGAGGAGGTAGTAATAAAGACCAAGTCACATAATTTTATTTCCAGAATTATGCAAACCAAACCCAATCACCTTCACCGTATCAAGTCTGAATTACGTGGTCCTCCCAGAGCTCTCAGCCATAAGAGACAGGTAGTCTTATAGCTAGTAGACTCTATCATCCTTGTATTACCAGCTAAGGTTCTTTTCCTTAAAGCTTCTTTCATAATTATCTGTAATGCGGAGGCCCCTCCATTTCACCTCGTCAATCAAGGCCTGTGCTTTTTCCTAGGCATGCCAAAAGAAGCATCTTATAAATTCTTTAAGCTGGTGGACGGCACAGTTAGCCTGTATCATCATCTGGATCTCTAAGTAAGCGCCTTAATGCTCTTCATCACCTGCCCATGCTTTTTTTTATAAGAATGGGGCCTGGCAAAGCCTAGAATGGATCCATTCACCTACAACTGTATATTTCACTCCAAGTTCCACTGAAAAGTAAAAAAGTCGTTTCTTACAGACAGCACCTAAACATTACAAAAGCTCTTACCCCACCCTTCTTTTACAAAGACTCTGCAAAGGAAGTAGGAGGCACCACACAGCACTAGTTCCTCCTTTCCATCTCTATCCTTCTACTGGTTAAAACCCTGTTAGGTGAGCTCAGCAGGGCATAGGAGGTCAAGCTCTGGATTTTTACAGTATAGTTAGGTTGAAGTGTAAAAATGTGAAACAGGACATAATATAAAAACTCATCTTGTCCATCTCCCCCCCTACTATATTTACTGTTTTTGAAACTGAAGTTGTCTTAGGAGGCTCATTACAGCCAGGAATATAAGAACTTGATCTTCATAGGTACAGACACACACCTATAGGAACAAATCCTTAATATACATGTAGTAAATTCCAACTCTTGAATGTGTTCTTTTGAAAGTGAAAGTGCAGGTCTGTATAACTATATTCCTCCCTCTTTCCCTCCAGCTTATTTCATTAAAGGATCCCACCTGACACACCACTGCAAATTTTATAGACTGTTCTATAAGGCTAAGTGAGAACAGATGTATCTCGCCTTATTACTCAAAGTGTGGTCCTTGAACCAGCAGCATTGACATCATATGGGGGTTGGCCAGAAATGCAGACTCCTAGGCCTGCATTTTAACTTTTAATTTTAATAAAAATCTGGATTTTTATTTTACATTTTAAATTTAATCAAAGTCTGCATTTTAACAAGATTCCCTAAATGACACATAAGTACATTAAAGTTTGAGAAACACTGTTTATAGCAATGGTTCTCAAAGTCTGCTCCCTGTTAGAATTTTCTGAAAAATTCTTTAAAATCTCAATGACTAAATACCCTCAGCCAAAATTAGTAGATTGGAGTCCCTGAGGGTGGAATCTAGACATCAGTAGTTCTTAAAACCCTTCAGGTGATTCTAATATGCATCCAAATTTCAGAACTGGCATGTAAGGTACCAAGACGACAACCCATAGATTTTTATCTTTAGGTAGTAGAGATGGACAGAACAGAACTGAATGAGAAATTAGAGAAATGAGACTTTTGAGGCACACTTCCTATAGACAGCCCCAGACTCCCATTAGGAAGAGTGCACAGTGTGAACCCATGATACCCTCTCATGACTAAGACTACCTTGAAGACTGTAACTGTCACATGGCCACATGACATCCAGATTGCTGTGTCAGAAGTCCTCAATAAATATGCACTTTAATTGAATGATGTTTTAATAATGTAAAAATGGAGACAATCTTCTCTCAGTCATTTATCAAATTGGACTGATTTTCTGAAAGGTTAAAAGCTGGGAGATTTATCTACATTTTCTTTTATCCTTTCAATAAATCATCAATGTGCTTTTTATTATTTCCATTTAAGTAAACATATTATCAGAAAACTAAGCCTTATGGGTATAAGGAAACTAAAGCTCTGACATTTTGTGACTTTTCTCAAGTTAAACAACTAGTAGTAAATTGAAGAAGTAAAATAAAACTCAGTTCTCTGCAACTCTTAACATTGCAAAATTGAGCGCATGATGAGAAAAAGAAAGATAGACCCTGACTGCCAGTCTTGGTGTTGAGGAACATAGCCTTGTGTTCCTGGCTATGTCATTATTCTGTCCTGTCACACATACAAAATTTCCCAGAACACCAAGATCAGATAAATCCACTCTATGACCATGATGGATCAAGACCAAAAACAAGACCACTCCACAAACATGTGAGCACAGATAAAAGCATAAATATTGTCTAAGCCAGCATAATGACCAAATACTCTTATGTCCTGGCTAAACCGAATGACTGCTGATTCCTCACCAATTACGGTCTTAGCCTCATTTAATCTCTTTTGCCTTCTAAATAGGATCATTAAGATATGCAATCATAGAATTATCTCCAGACCCAATCAAAAAACTGCTTCCCGACAGCCTCTACTTAAAAGCAAAGTTGCTCTTCCTTAAACCCTTCCTAAGATCACCCAGCACAAGCTAAAATCCCGTAAGTCCTTTTAGCACCTACTTAGGGAGACACTGAAAGGTTTCCCATGCTGTTGTCTTCCTGTTGAGTTTATTTTAAACTGATAACAACTTAAGTTCAATCACATCCAACTCTACACTTTTTATTATCCCCTCTTTACACTTCGTTATTGATGTCACAATTTACATCTACTTGTATTGTGTATCTATTAATGTATTTTTAATACCTTTTAAAATTAGTATACTAGAATTAGAAGTGATTTGCCCACCACTGTTATACTAATAGAATATTATACATTTGTCTACACATTCACCGTTAGCGATGAGTTTTATACTTTCTCATGCTTCAATGTTGCTGTTTAAAGTTAAAGAACTCCCTTTAGCATCTCTTGATTAAAAATGATTAGTCCTTGATTAGTCCATGGATGTTTTTTAAGTTCTCATTCCACTTTAGCCTGACATTTTCATCAAATAAAAGAACTGAACCCTCCCTAGTGGTAGTAACTATGTTCTCCATGCAATGTAATACAGATACAGGTTAGTAAATCTTGAAAACACAGATCTAAGTAGAAAAGGAAATTCACAAACAAAATGTTGACTTTCATATTTTTTAATGACCAATAGAAACTACAACTTACAGAATTGATAACATTCTCTCTAGAGAGAGAGTGCCAAAAGACAGAATATCACATGATACATTCTGTGTTTGCTTTAGGAAGGGTGAGGTGGAATGGTTGTTGGCTGGGGAATTTATAGGGTGACTAATGAGCATTGAGGAAGCCATCTACCACAATAATTAAGCACTGAGGCTCTGTAATCAGGAAGAACTGTTCAAATTCTGCTTTCACCACTTAATAACTGTGTGTCTTGTGGGTGTTACTTAACCTCTTTGATATGGCACTTGCCTAACACCTGACAAGCCCTCAGCAAATGTCTAGAAAATTGTTCTTAACCAGTAGTTGCCCATTTCCCTATCTTCCTGAAATGTTTACCATTAGTCTCTCTCTTTAGATAGGAAGATAGAAGCCCACTATGGATATTAAAACATTATATAACAAGCTTAACAAATTTTGCCGTTCATTTTCAGAATGTAATATTGTGGGGTAAATAAAGATGTAACATTAGAATATTGTATATCTAAGGAGAAGAGGAGGATATAAAAATTGGAAAGAAGAGGCATGGGAAGAAACCTTCATTTATTTCTCAGTTTCTCCTAGGGCCATCCAGTTCTCACATAAACCCCACTAAACACCCAGTAAAAACTTGGTTCAAGACAGCTGAAAGAGAAACAGAAGGAATGTGTGTGTTTCTACATTTATAAACAAAAGCATGATGCAGCTCAAGCTTTAGGAGTCACCTGTACTTCTACAACATTTTAATATGTTCCTTAGCCTAAGTTTCTTTTTTTCTATTTCAAAGAAATGTAGAATGAAAATAAAATTTAGTGAGCTTCCAAAACATTGTGCTAAATGAAAAGTTGCAAGGAACCACGTGTTGAATCATTCCACTTATTTTAAATGTTTAGAATTAGCATATCCCTAGGGTCAAGAAATAGAGTCGCCGTTGCCTAGGGCTAGGTTAAGGAATAGAGGAGTTGGGGGAAGTGAGGAGTGGTGTGAGAAATCTCAGAAATGCAAGGGTTCTGTAAAATAATTCTGTTAGTTTTATATGCATATATTCTTTATGGAGAAAGACAACATTAACAGGAAATGACTCAAGCATGTCATGCAAAGTTGCCTATAATTTTTCTTTTACATTCTCCTTCCCTAGGCAGAGAGTTATATGTAAATATGGAAGTAAGCAATGGGCAAATTGTTCAATTAATATTGGTCCCTGCAGGCATAATGCTTTCAGTGTGGAATTGTAGACAGATGTTAAGCAAATAAATATTCAAATAAAAAGAAGTAAGTATAATATTGCGTTGAATGATCATGACAAAGATCAATTATTGGGCGCTTGGCCAACTCAGCCTCCTAGTACTGCATTCTCCCACTATTTATGCCTCTGTGGCTGCTCTGGGCATGTCTTGTCATCAAGATACTAAGTGCTTTGAGATGGAAGCTGTGCCTTATTCATCTCTGGGCCCAGTGTTCAGAACAGTAGTATGCACAAAATAGATTCTTAATATACATAATTGACTGCATACCCCAAATATAAAAATCCTGTTATTGCTGGAAATACATAGACTTTGGCTGAAAATATTGAGAGAGGCTTCCCTAATCAATTGCATGCCTCAACAAACTGACTAAATCATAGTCGTTCCTCACTCTCTGCAGGGGCATTGATTCTAGACTCACTGCAGATAACAAAATCTCCATATGCTCCAATCCCTTATATAAAATGTAGCAGTATTTGTATATAACCCACACACATCCTCCCTACTTTAATCTCTAGATACTTATAATACATAATACAATGTAAATGCTATGTAAATAATTATTATACTGTATTATCTAGGGAATAATGACCAAAAAAAAAAGAAGTCTGTTCATGTTCAGCACAAATGCTTTTTATTTTCAAAATATTTTCAGTGGTTGGTTGAATCCATGGATGCCAGAAGCCATGAATATAGACTGCCAATTGTATATCCAAACAGAGAATATGAACCTCCTTATTAGTAGACTACTTTTTAAATATTTGGCTAGCTATTACTACTGTAAGTGTCTATGACTTCTGGAATATTCGTTTTCCTCTCTCTCCATGTGAGACATAAATCGTAGCTTCTGCATTTAGAGTCTGATTTTTTTTCTTTTTCCTGAAGAGGTGAACTTAATGCTTCCCAAATTTGAATGTGCATCTGAATTCTCTGGGGAGCTTGTTAGATGGCAAGGTTGGATTCAGTGCATCTGCATGGGCCTGAGAGTCTGTGTCTCTAATAAGTTCCCAGTTGGTACTGATATAGCTGGCCAGAGACCACTCTTTAAATAGCAAGGCAATAGATCTCAGCACAGGATCGCTGGTGGTGCTTCCATTACAGGGGAATCCTTTCATTTATTAAAATGCCAAAGTAGCCTCAAGTCTTTCAAATAAGAGGTTGGGAATAGTGACCAAAATGTAAAATAGAGCTTAAAAATGGACACTTTTTTTTTTTTTACAGTGATTTGACTTTATTATTTTGAGACAGTCTTACTCTGTTGCACAGACTGGAATATAGTGGCATGATATTGGCTTATTATGGCCTCAATCTCCTGTGCTCAAGGTGATCCTCCCACCTCAGCTTCCTGAGTAGCTGGGACTACAGGTGCATGCCACCACGCCCAGCTAATAATGTTCACTATTTTTGCAGAGATGAGGTCTATGTTGCTCAGGCTGGTCTTGAACTCCTGGGCTCAAGGTATCCTTCTGCCTCGGCCTTTAAAAGTACTGGGACTATAGGCGCGAGCCACCATGCCCAGCCTACACAATAATATTAAAACATTTAAAGTGGGGAAATTTTATAGAAAAACCCAGATTTTAGTTTCTCCTAAAAAGTCAGCAGTCCTGCTGTATTCTCCCTCCCTCCCACAAGATACCAAGACACTATGTCTTCTTGTCCATGGTCCTCACAGACCACTGGTCTCCAAAGATATTGAGGGCTTTGTCCCCTGTTTAAACATTAAGGAAATAAAAGACTAGTTCAGAACCCAGCTGCCTTCTCTAACAAGGTTAACAAAAGAAGGTACAATGATAGGGATCATTTATAATCCAGGTTTTGGTCATTGTAAGATAAAATGGTGACTTTACAGAAATTTGGCTTTCAAGTTTAAATGAGTTCTTGAAAACTCTTTGATAGGTTTTCAAAATATTTTGAAATTCAAAAAGAAAAGTAAAAGAAACTGAGACTCCTCTGAGAAACATTGAGAAATTTCTAGAAAAATCAAAATGTATTTGAATTTCTTGAGTTCATAGTGTCCTGGTTGGGAATCTAGGACCTCACAGTCTCTGGGCTTTGCCCAGCCGACTTACCCACGGTTTCATTTTGATAAAAATAAATTACAGTGTGGTTGAAACCATGGTAAACAAATTCCTTCTCATATCACTTCCTGTTTTCCCTTCGCTTAGGACCATGTTCTTTGTTTATGGAAGGTTAAGAAATTTTCTGACTCAGTGCATTCTATTGGTGGATCTTCATAGACATTCTTCATTATCATTTTCTGCTCAGCAGAACTTGGGCTGACATCAAAATGTCTTCCACCACTTACTCAAAAATCCTCAAACCAACAAGCACATAGTGAGTCTTTGCTGTGAACATCATTTAAACAACATACCCAACATATGTTATTGTATACTTTTCCTATGAGAGCCAGAATTAAAAAGCATACTGATGGACTGTGTAATGTCAGGGGAAAAACTATGACACTATAAATCAAATAAACTCCTGGTGACTTCTAGACAGTAAGTACTATTTGAGTATAAATACCTGGGCATTTATTCATTTATTGAGGATTGTCTGAGGTTAGATTTCCCAGAAGCAATGAGATGTGAGAAAAGGGTCCAAGTGCAAGTTGATTCATTAGGAGGCAATCCCAAGAAGCACTGGGCAGAATGGGGAAGTGAGGCAGCAAAGAAAAGGAAGTAAATAAATATTATGTTGTTAGGCAAGTTACCTCTGTGGGCACCTGGAGCTTAATCTAACTGGAAAACTCCTGGAGAGAGTCCAGAATACATTCCTCAGAGTTACTCTACCCAAGGGGCAAGGAAACCAGGGTATTTATACACAACTCCCAACCCCCCACCCCCTGACCCCTGCCATCTGTCATTGCTTGAGAATAACTCTTTGGCATTCGTGGCTTGCCCTGTTCTTGAGCCTAGTGGGTAACTTCAGTTAAAAAAGCCCCAAGGAGAGTCACAGGTGTCAGCAAAGTAACCTCCAGCATGTAGAGGTGAGTGCTGAGAGGATGTGAACAGAGCACTAAATGCACCTGCTACAAGGGCCGTCTGGTGACAGACTTATCTAAGCACTGGGATGAGCAGTGAACAGGCAGCAGCAGACAAGAAAAACAAGGCCACTGCCTTCAGTAAAGGACATCCAATATTTCTCTAAAATGCTGACATCTTAACTGACTTTGATAAGCATGAGTCAGCTATGCAAAGATGTAGGAACAAAACATTCCAGGCAGAGGGAACAGCAAGTCTAAATGCCCTGAGATGGGAGTGAGGGGCATATTAAAGGAGCAGAAAGAAAAGGGAGGTCCTTGTTGCTAGAGTGTAGTGGACGGGAGAGTGGCAGTTGTTGGGAGGGAGGTCATGGATCTAACCCTGGGTACAATGTGAAACCCGTAGAGACTCTACACACAGCGAGCAATAATGTGATTGACAAGGACACACACTATGTGGCTGCCATTAATACCATCCCCATATGTCCAAGTGAAGAGGACTGTCCACTATGGCTTTAACAGTTCATTCTAGTTCATTGTTGACTGTTGCTTGAATGACACAGATTACAAAAGTAGAGCCTGAGACCCAGATCGCCAACGGGGAGTGAGCAGTTTGGGAGACTGAGAAATAGAAGGACGACATGCCAATATTAGGGGCATTATTGAGGTCACCCATATGGGCAATTGAGACTTGTTTTTTACACCTAGAATAAGTGCTCAATAAACATGTTTAATGACTGAATGGGCCAATAGAATTAGCAATGGAGACAGAGGGTCTTTGAGCTTCCTAATTCGTCACTTGTTTGAGTTCAGGATGATAAGCAAAGCCAAAAAGAGGAACTAAATAGAATATTAGAGTTTATATGGAAAGGGAAACCTGAATGAGAGCAGCTTTTGGTGGGTAAGGATTCTGTCTTCTGAGATATGTTAGCAGGTTCCAACTTTCAGGGATTTATGTCACTGAATGTCAAGGTGATGAAAAGTAACAGCTACCACAGCTGTTGTTTGTTAAGCCTCCTGCTGAAAGATACATCTCCACATAGATGTTTTTGAGACATGCTAAACTTAACATATTCAAAACCAAACCCCTAATTTCCACCAGACACTTCAAATATTCTTCCCTCAATCTTTCCTTTCTCAGCTAATGGAATTCTCTGTGACTGTCCTTTCTCATACCCATCAGTAAATCCTGTCATCGCCTGCTTCAAACTATAGCTGAAGTCAAACCACTCTCCCCATCGAGGCTCTCAGCTCTCCATTCCAAGACACCATCATTGCAAGCCTCAATTTTTGCAATAGCTTTCTCCTATTCCCATCAGAATAATTATATCCCACCAATATCAATTTTCTGGACGTCTTCTCTGGCCTTTATCTTTATGACAAGCTCAAAGGTCATTATTCTGCATAGCTGTTCTTCAGTAGAGCCACAAACTGTATTTGCAGCATCACTCGGGACCTTCTTCAATTTTTTCTCAACTTTGTTCCTAACCTTTTGGCTTCCACTCAGCTCCGAATTTCAGCTCCTAATTCTAGATTTGCTCATGCCCCTGGCTGTGTTGACTAAGCCTGGTTTTCCTGGATACATCTTTGCTATTTTGGAGTACAAAATTTATCTCACACTGATCTTCATGGGCCATTATTCTTTAAGTCCCCTAAGTTAGGCTAGCATCTTTGCTCCTCTTCCGTGCATACAAGTCAGATACCACCCCAAATAACAAACATCCAAGCACAGTATTATTTCCAAGGGAAAAACCATATGCACAGGAATGAGGACCAAGTTAAGGGTTTTCTTGAGACAAACAAGGACTAAAGGACTTGGTGGCTGTGCCCTTCTTCACTTTAAATAGGAATCTTTGTATGTCAGCTCCTGCATGTTTGGGTATTTAATTCCCTAGAAGACCTCTATGGCTGTCAGGAATTACTAGAATTACCAGTTTTTTTGAAGGAGATCTGTAAAAAACACTGTCGCTACCAAAACTGGGAAATTAAACATCAACAATCAGACAATCTTAAACCTGTTAAATATATATTATTCATATTGTAAGGAACCTACCATTATAACATTGCATCATTCTCAGTTGGAAGCACCAATTTAGGTAATTTATCCTGAGATGAGATGTGGTACTCTAAAAACTAGCAATATGGTATGCATTTCTACTTTTTAATTTTTGCATATGGGTAACCCAAAATTAAGGAAAAGAGAACGAGGTGTTTTGTTTGCATACCTAAGAGTATCCCTAGTCCAATACAACATGGGGAGTTGTATTGCAAATTCTTTGATGACTGGGGTTCTTTAAATAACAAAGGAAATCACAAGTCTTCCCATGTTCAAAGTTATGTTTCCAATTTTTTATACTCAAAATGGATATAAATGAGTATAAAATTTCTGATTTAAAGTTTTCTTTGAAGACTTTATAGGCTTTATTCTCCTGAATTATATTGTATTTCTTTTGATTTACTTATGTTATTCATTAGTTTGAAAAGGTTTATTTATATTGCTCTAAGTAGCTAGAATTTATTCATTTTTATGTTCTGCAGTATTCCAATGTATCAATAGCCAAAGCTGATTTATCCATTGTACTATTAAGAGACATGTGGGATGTTTTTCTTTGGTAGCTAAAACAATACAAACAATGCTGCTGTGAACCTTCATAGTAACTCCTTCAGTAAATGTGTAAAAGTTTCCCTAGCATCTAGACCTAGCAAGAGAATGGCTAGGTCATAATGTATGCTCATTTGGGACTACATTAGATAATGTCAAACTGTTTTCCAAAGTGGTTATAAAATATTCCCACCCCCACTAGCAGTGTAAGGGTTATCATTGCCCCACTCTTCACTGCCCTTCATATTATCTGAGAGAGAGAGAGAGAGAGAGAGAGAGAGAGAGAGATATATATAAAACAATTATAGTTCATTTTATGTTATAAAAATGAATTATATATAAATAAAATGAACTATATATAGTTCATTTTATATATTATATATATTTTTATATATAAATAATAAAATGAACTATATGTATAATTGTGACCCATTGTGATATTCAATATTTTCCTGATTATTGATGAGGTTTCTTTGTGGATTTTTTCTTTTCTGAAGTGCTTGTTCAAGTCTTATGCCCACTTTCCCATTAATTTTCTGATTTTTAAATTGATTTCTCAGTTTTTCATATATTCTTTATATTTCATATTTAAATTCTCTTACATGCTGGCTAGTCTTTTGCTCTCTTTATTTTCTGGTTACTTTAATATGGGCATTTGTATTCATTTTATGATTAATGTGGAATAGATCACTGACCACCAAAATCTCTCTGTTACTCATGGGAGCAGAGCTACACTATAGTTTCCCAGACTACCCTGCCATTAGGCAAGACCATGTACCTAAGTTCTCTACAGTGGGATGTGAACAGAAGTAATGTGGGCCTTTCTCAAGCTTGGCCCTTAAAAAACTTCTATATATTTGGGCTCCATAATGCTCTTTTTTATTTGTCTAGTGGCCTGAGACAGCCATATCCAGGTTATCCTTGGAAAACTACCTAATGGTAGTTTTCACCTATGGCCTTCAGCTTATACCCATGAATAACTGACTCAAACACAAGTCCTTCATTGTTACAAAAAAAAAAAGAGATAAACTTTTTTATCTATAAGCCACCAAAATTTGGCTATTTGTTACAATGCAATCTTACCTTAATTAATATAATTTGTGTCATTTATCTTGTTTTAAAAATTCTTCGTTAGCACTGGTAACAAAGATATTTTCCATGTTACTATCTGAAAACATTACTGCATGTGTTTCATATTGAATATTTAATCCACCCACATGGAGTTTATTTTTTATGGATGGTGCAAATTGGAAAAAATATTTCCAATAATTTTATTTCTTTTTCCCCATATGGATATCCATTTTCCCTAGCACAATTTATTGAAAAGTTTTTTGTTTCACCACTGATCCATAATCCACTTCTGTCACATTTTACATATCCATACAAGTATGTCTGTTGGAGTGCTATCCACCATATATTTAAATTAATTTTAATTTATTAATTATATATTTACAAATTATATTAATTTTTTAAATTAAATACTTTTTTAAAAAGTATTTAATTTTTAATCAACACATTTTAATTACACAGTAAATCTTCATTTAACATCGATAAGTTCTTGGAAAATGTGACTTTTAATGAAACAACTTACTATATGCTATGGGGACTTAATTCTTATTTATATCACTCTATGGTAAAATGAGTTTTGTTTTCCTGTGCATTGTTTTGCTTAAAGTCTCAGTTTTCAAAAACTTATCAACACTGTTATGAGGACTCACTATACATATTTATGGGTTATGATTTGATAATTTGATACACATCAGTGTTGTTTAATGTCCCAATCAAAGTAGTTAGTATATCCATTACCTCATGCATTTATCATTTCTTTGTGGCCAGAATACACAAAAGTTTTTCTTCTAGCCATTTTGTAATACACAACATTTTACTGTTAGCCATAGTCACTCTGCTGTGCAATATAGAACCTAAGGTAGGAGGAATAAATTCTGGTGTTCTATATTGCACAGCAGAATTATTAACCAACTTTTCCCTAGTCTCCCCCGTCCCAGTCTCTGGTAACCACTGTTCTACTCTCTGCTTTTGCGATATCTGTATTTTTTAAGATTCCACAAGAGTGAGATTATGCAGCATTTGTCTTTTTGTGTCTGGCTTATTTTACTTAGCACAGTATCTTCCAGTTTCATCCACAATTTTGCAAATGACAGGATTTTCTTCTTTTTATGAGGCTGAGTAGTATTCTATTGTATACACATATCACATTTTCTTTAACCATCTCTTGTTGGATACTTAGGTTGATTCTTTATCTTCACTATGATAAATAGTACTACAATAAATATGGGAATGTGGATACCTCTTTGACATCCTGATTTTATTTCCTTTTGATATATATACCCAATAATGGGGTTTCTGGTTTATATGGTAGTTCTATTTTGTTTTATTTCAATAGGTTTTTGAGGAACATGTGGTGTTTGGTTACAGGAATAAGTTCGTTAGTGGTGATTTCCGAGATTTTGGTGCACCCATCACCTGAGCAGTGCACACTGTACCCAGTGTGTAATCTTGTATCCCTCACCCTCGTCCCACCCTTTCCCCTGAGTCCCCCAAAACTAGTGTATCATTCTTTTTTTTTTTTTTTTTCTGGGGATGGAGTTTCACTCTTGTTGCCCTGGCTGGAGTGCAATGGAGCAATCTCTGCTCACTGCAACCTCCGCCTCCCAGGTTCAAGTGATTCCCCTGCTTCAGCCTCCCAAGTAGCTGGGACTACAGGCGCTGGCCACCACACCTAGCTAATTTTGTATTTTTAGTAGAGATGGGGTTTCTCCATATTAGTCAGGCTGGTCTTGAACGCTGGACCTCAGGTGATCCACCCACCTCAGCCGATCCACCCACCGCAGGCTCCCAAAGTGCTGGGATTACAAGCATGAGCCCCCACACCCAGCCTGTTGGATCCTTCGGATGCCTTTCCATCTGTCTAGGTTAGCGCCCACTTATAAGCAAGAACATACAATGTTTGGTTTTCCATTCCTGAGCTATTTCACTTGGAATAATGGTTTCCAATTCCATCCAGGTTACCGCAAATGACTTTATTTCATTCCTTTATGGCTGAGTAGTATTCCGTGATATATATATATCTACTCATTGATTGATGGACATTTTCTTTATCTACTCTTTGATTGATGGACATTTTGGCTGGCTCCATATTTCTGCAATTACAAATTGTGCTACTATAAACATGCGTGTGCAAGTATCTTTTTTGTATAATGACTTCTTTTCCTATGGGTAGATACCCAATAGTGGGATGGCTGAATCAAATGGTAGATCTACTTTTAGTTCTTTAAGGAATTTCTTCACTGTTTTCCATAGTGGCTGTACTAGTTTACATTTCCACCAGCAGTGTAAGAATTTCATTTTCACCAAATCTACAACAATACCTACTATTTTTTGAAATTTTGATATTGGCCATTATTGCAGGAGTGAAGTGGTACCACATTGTGGTTTTGATTTGCATTTCCCTAAAAATTAGTGATCCTGAGCATTTTTTCATATGTTTGTTGGCCATTTATATATCTTTTGATTTCTTTTCATGTCCTTAGTTCACTTTTTGATGGGATTGTTTTTTTCTTGCCGATTTGAGTTCATTGTAGATTCTGGATATTAGTCCTTTGTCAGCTATATAGATGGCAAAGATTTTCTCCCACTCTGTGAATTGTCTGTTAATTCTGCTGATCATTTCTTTTGCTGATCATTTCGTCTGCTGTGCAGAAGCTTTTTAGTTTAATGAAGTCCCATCTATTTGTCTTTGTTTTTGTTGCATTTGCTTTTGGGTTCTTGGTCACGAAGTCTTTGCCTAAGCCAATGTCTAAAAGGGTTTCTCAGATGTTATCTTCTAAAAATTTTATGGTTTCAGGTATTAGATTTAAGCCTTTGATCCATGCTGAGTTGATTTTTTTATAAGGTACAAGAGTAGGATCCAGTTTCATTCTTCTACATGTGGCTTGCCAGTTCTCCAGCACCATTTGTTGAATAGGGTGTTCTTTCTCTACTTTATGTTTTAGTTTGTTTTGTCGAAGATTAATTGGCTGTTAAGTATTTAGCTTTATTTTGGGGTTGTCTATTCTGTTCCATTGGTCTATGTGGCATTTTTACACCAGTACCGTGCTGTTTCGGTAACTACGGCCTTATAGTATAGTTTGAAGTCAGGTAACGTGAAACTTCCATATTTCTTGTTGCGTAGTCTTGGTTTGGCTATACAGGTTCTTTCTGGTTCCATATGAATTTTAGGATTGCTTTGTCTAGTTCTGTAAAGAATGATGGTGATATTTTGACGGGAATTGCATTGAATTTGTAGATTGTTTTTGGCAGTAGGGTCATTTTCATAATATTGATTCTACCCATCCATGAGCATGGAATGTGTTTTCATTTGTTTGTGTCATCTTATGATTTCTTTCAGCAGTGTTTTGTAGTTTTCCTTGTAGAGCTCTTTTACCTCCTTGGTTAGATATATTCCTCAGTATTTTAATTATTTTGCAGCTATTATTAAAAATGTTGAGTTCCTGATTTGATTCTCAGCTTGGTCACTAGTGGTGAATAGCAGTGTTACTAATTTGTGTATATTGATTTTATATCTCGAAACTTTGCTGAATTCATTTCTCAGTTCTAGAAGCTTTTTGGAGGAGTCTTTAGGGTTTTCTAGACATATGATCATATCATCAGCAAACAGTGACAGTTTGACTTTCTCTTTACTGAATTGGATGCCCTTTATTTCTTTCTCTTGTCTGATTGCTCTAAGACTTCCAGTACTATGTTGAACAGAAGTGGTGAAAGTAGGTATCCTTTCTTGTTCCTCTTCTAAGGGGGAAAGCTTTCATCTTTTCCCCATTCCGTATAATGTTGGCTGTTGGTTTGCCATAGATGGCTTTTATTAGATTATGGTATGTCCCTTCTATGCCAATTTTGTGAAAGTTTTAATCATAAAGGAATGCTGGATTTTGTCAAATGCTTTTTCTGCATCCATTGAGATGATCATGTGATTTTTGTTTTTAATTCTGTTTATGTGGTGTATCACATTTATTGGCTTGCATATGTTAGTTAAACCATCCCTGGATAGCTGGTATTATCATTTTGATATGCCTTTGGATTCAGTTAGCTAGTATTCTGTTGAGGATTTTTGCATCTATGTTCATCAGGGATATTGGTCTGTAGTTTTCTTTTTTTGGTTATGTTCTTTCCTGATTTTGGTATTAGGCTGATACTGGTTTCATAGAATTATTTAGAGAGAATTCTCTCTTTCTCTATCTTGCAGAACAGTGTCAACAGGATTGGTGCCAACTCTTCTTTCAATGTTTTATGGAATTCAGCTATGAATCCATATGGTTTTGGACTTTTCTTTGTTGGCAATTTTATTTATTACCATTTCAATTTCACTGCTTGTTATTGGTCTGTTCAGAGTTTCTATTTCTCCCTGGTTTAATCTAGGAGAGTTGTATATTTCCAGGAATTTATCCATCTCCTCTAAGTTTTCTAGTTTATCTGCATAAAAATGTTCACAGTAGCCTTGAATGATCTTCTGTATTTCTGTGATATCTGCTGTAATACTTAGCATATTTGGATCTCTTCTTGGTTAATCTTGCTAATAGTCTATCGATTTTATCTATCCTTTCAAAGAACCAGCTTTTCGTTTCATTTATCTTTTGTATATTTTTGTTTCAGTTTCATTTAGCTCTGCTTTGATCTCTATTTCTTTTTTCCTGCTGGGTTTGGGTTTGGATCATTCTTGTTTCTCTAGGTGTTGCTAGAGGTATAACCTTATATTGTCTATTCTGCTCTTTTAGATTTTTTGATGTAGCCATTTAAAGCTATGAACTTTTCTCTTAGCACCACTTCTGCTGTATCCCAGAGGTTTTGATAGGTTGTGTCAAAGAAAATGCAGCACATACATACCATGGAATACTATGCAACCATAAAAAATGATGAGTTGGTATCCTTTGTAGGGACATGGATGAATCTGGAAACCATCATTCTCAGCAAACTGACACAAGAACAGAAAATCAAACACTGCATGTTCTCACTCATAGGTGGGCGTTGAACAATGAGAACACATGTACATAGGGAGGGGAGCATGACACACTGGGGTCTGTTGTAGGTGTAAAGGAGAGGAATGGCTGGGGGTGGGGAGGTTGGGGAGAGACAACATGTGGAGAAATGCCAGATACAGGTGAAGAGGGGGGATGGATGCAGAAAGCAACCTTGCCATGTATGTACCTATGCAACAATCCTGCATGATCTGTACATGTACCCCAGAACCAAAGGTATAATTGAAAAAAAAAGAAAATGTGGTATATACATATATAATGGAATGTTATTACACGTTAATAAAGAAATCCTGTTACATGCTACAGCATGGGTGAACCTTAAGCACATTATGCTAAATTAATTAAAGCAGTAACAAAAAGACAAATTTTGTATGATTCCAATTATATGAGGTATTCAATGTATTCAAATTCATAGATGCAGAAATTAAAACTGTATATACAAGAGGCTGGGAGGGGTCGTGGTAAATGGGGTTTTTGTGTTCAATGGCTATAGAGCCAGTTCTGCAAGATAAAAATATCTAGAAATATATTCACAACAATGTGAATACACCTAACATTATCAAAACTTTAAAAATGTCTAAAATGATAAATTTCATGTTATGCTCATTTCTACAATTAAAAATAAAATAAGTGAATAAGAAATTGAGGCATTCAAAAAAAAGAGTAGGGTAATATTATCAGCATGCATTTTGCCTTTTAGCCAAAGGAGTAAGATTTTTAACTGAATGCCCTCTGTCTTTATTCTTTTTTCTTAGGATTCTGCATTTTAAATTTGCAGGTGAGATTATTTAGCTTAATGGTATTCTTTAGTTTGTCAACATTAACCAACTCTCAACAATCTTTCTGAATATTCATATAATCTCAAATCATTATAAGACAAGGGAGATACTAATCTGAATGATCAAAGGAAAAAACATTTTGTTTATTTCTTATACTTTATTGATGAGTTATCATATACAATTTTTGGTTCTGTGACCTATTTCTTTTCTTTATTTATGTAGATTTACCAGTTGAGTCATCCAGGATTTTCAGATGATTGGGAACAAGTTCACCCTATTTTATGTTAAGTGGGGGTCGAGGGAAAAAATCAAAGCAAAAAATACCACCTGAAATTGTAGGGAAGTGTTTACTAAAATGTGTTTTTTGTAATAACATATGCTTGTTAATCTTTCTCTTATTTTCTTGACCAGGGACAAATGTCCTGCTTTGATGTATTTTATGTATTGTGTTTAACTAGAAAGAATTAACAAAACAAAGGACTGTCATATTTTAATAATATTTGAAAACCACTGTCTATGTGAATAGCAGAATGTTTGTTGTTAGATAACTTAGCAGTCAGATTTGTCACTTGCAAAGCCCGATAAAACAGTGTTTGTTTATGTAATATGTATTAGAAGTTAATAAGATATTTAGTTGCTGCATATGACTAATTTTGTACTTAGTATACATTTACATAAAAAGAAGCAATCATATTCTTTTTACAAAGAATACAGCTTTCAATTTCAATCGTCAGTCTGCTTATATTTTAATTTTCTTCAGCTATTATTTTGCCATTTAGCCATGTATGGTAAATACGTGGTTAAATGTATTTACCTAATACATTAATATATTTATATATGCCCATATACCAAGAAAGTACTGTCTTATATGTTTTGTCACTGGCAAACATAACAACCTTAAAGATATCTAAAAAATGTAGCCCATTTTTTATATACATTTTTCAGACGTTGTTATCAAAAAATAATGAAACATATTAATTCGTGACAGATTGCTAGTTACTTGAACTTCTTTGTCTAGTAAAATATTTATAACATGAAAATATTTCTATATTTTACAAAACAAGTGCTTCTCCATTCTCCACTTCGCTTTAATTACTCCTTGACGATAAGAGCTTTCAAACAGTGCTTGTCTTAAAGTAAAGCAGATCGAGGAGTAATGAAGCCACAAAAGTAGTGGAGATTAAACCGTATTAATACTACAGTTTTAATTGCATGAATACTGTGAAAGTGTACTGCAATTGAGAATACTATATTTAAAAAATTGTGTTGAAGCCAGTAATTGAATACCCTAATGGCAGCGTTATGTTAAATTTTGTTCTTTCTGGCCGGGCATGGTGGCTGACGCCTGGAATCCCAGCACTTTGTGAGGCTGAAGTGCGGCAGGGATTCAAGACCAGCCTGGCCAATATGGTGAAACCCTGTCTCTACTAAAAACACACAATTTAGCTGGGCGTGGTGGCGTACACACATAATCTCAGCTACTCTGGAGGCTGAGGCAGGAGAATCACTTGAACCCAGGAGGGGGAGGATGCAATGAGCCGAGACTGTGCCACTGCAGTCCAGCCTGGGTGATAGAGCAAGACTCTGTTTCAAAAAAAAAAAAAAAAGAAAATTGCTCTTTTTCTGTGCCTCTCTCCAAAACACAAACTGTCTCTATATATCCCTTTTAAATCACCGTCTTTAATTATAGCATTATCATATACCTCCCATGTTCTCCCATAAACAAACTTCATGCTTCTTGTCATCTCCATTTCCATGTTTTCCTTCCACTTAATATTTATTCTTATTTTCTCATTTTTGTTTCTTTCACTGCACAGCAATGTAATTCCTTCTATAATCACATATGTTTACATATTTAGGGGTTTTATATACTATACTGTATCTGAAATATAATAATATAACTTGAAATTCTTACCTATATTTATATTTAAAAATGTAACAGGAGCAAGAAAATATACTAGATCTTTGAGAGCAAGACATTAAACAATATAAATAAAAATATAACATGGAAAAATATAAATAGAAAAAAATATAATCAGAACCATTTGAAGAATGGATTTTTGGGATAGAAGAACTAAAATACATAATTTCCAAGGAAGGAGGTCCTGTCAAGGAGTGAAAAAGTGACCGTATAATAAATATTTGTTAAATAAGTAGGCGCAAGCCCCAAGTGGACTAATGATGATTAAAGGTTATAGGGTGAAAAAAATCCAAATAAATAGTTTTTAAGGAATGTGTGTGTGTGTGTGTGTGTATATATAAGGATGTGATTGTAAATGTTTAGTGTAAAAGTATATACTTACAGTTGGAAAATTCAAATCAGAAATTCCAGCATTAATGCAGTATTTCATAAAATTTTTTTTATTAAATTGATACATACTTCTAATTAATCTACATTAATTGGAGGTAAAAATGAGAGTCTTCAGCTCTCCTTAAATTTCCATATATTTTGGAAATTTGACTCAAGATGTAACTCGAGTCAAATGCCCTTCATACATTAAACTTATGTGGAAAATTTTACATAATATAATGTGTTATTATATCTTCTTTAGGTTCTACAGTGAGATGCTTGAGGTACTGTAATCTGCTAGAATATATCATATAGAAATACCCAAAAGTTACTCTTTTTTATATGACCTGCAAATATTTTATCAATAAAAGTTGTGGTGGATTTTAGTATTTAGAAACATTAAATTTTTGGATATAGGCAAATAATATAAACAAACATAAAATAGATACTAATTAATGTAATGAGAAAGAAGAAAGGAAAGAAAAGAAGAAATAATCAGAGTCTTGGAATCAGAAAATCAATGAGGAAAATTTAACTCACAACAGGAAAAAGGATTGGAATTGACATTTGGAAGGATACCAACATAAAAGCAGAGGCTAGGCATGGAAAGGGAATGAGGTTGGAATGAGAAGGAGGTTTTTGTGCCAGAAGGAAAGCAGATATTGGGTTCTGAGCCAGATTCAGTTATGAGGATGGTGGCACCCATTACAAGATTGAGTTATGGCTGGAGAGGGTAACAGAATGTGCCTGGCCAGGAGCAGACGCATTGGCACAAAACTGCAGCATGTGAGCAAGAGGAATGTGTTCAGAGCTGTAGGAGATTGTGGTTATTTAATCATAACTTTGTTCCTTCTGGTGCCAGAAGACTGATGAAACTCCCTCCCACAGAGGTCAAACAAATGGTTTTCTCGACTCAGTCAATTATCCACCCTGTGAATAGAAGGTCAGGATGCTGTCTAACTGCAATTTAAGACAAATGAGATGCATTAAATGTGCAATTGTGCACAAGATGCTTATGACCAAACAATTTTAGGGATTTTAAATACTGCTCTGCCAAGATCAGACTAACTTAATGGCCAGTGTAAAAAATTATCACTTTATATTCTTATGATAAAAACTTCTTGAGAATTACATAAACTATTAATTACAAACACTATATAGAGAAAGAATAGGTCATCATTAACATATCTTAATGGAAATTATTACTAGCTATTGACCAGAAAAATGTGAAATGAAATCCCGGGTATTCTATTTACTTTTGAATTGAAAAGTTAATATTTCAGAACCCCAGTGTTCTACAACTAGTATTTGATTACAATATTAATATATTTGATTATAATATATATACCTCACATATAGAAATATGTATGTGTATATGTGAGTGTATATGTACATCTTCCTTTGTCCATAGCTTAAGAAATTCACAGTGTAAACAGATAGAATGAAAAAATATTTAGCAAAACCAAAGGAAAGTATGTAATCAGTCCTGTAAGAGAGTAAGACCAGAACAAGCACATATTCTCCTACAGTTACTTTCTAATTCATGTTTAAAATCTATTACACAAATATTTAAATAAAAGTATATCTATATATGTTTGATTTCAAATAATGTCACTGGATTAGCTTCCACCCATGTGCCAGTAAAGCATTTGTGATGATTTTGATACACTCATTCAGTTTATTAATTATTTAATGAGTCGCTAATATGTGCCAAACGCTGTTGTAAATGTTGGTGAAACAGCAGTGAGCAAGGAAGAGAGTACACAAATATTAAATGAGTATGCATATACGTACCTGATATTTTATGTAGTAATAGGCCATGAAGATATTAATCAAAGGCAGAATATAGAGAGTAAGTGAAATGGGATGGCAACATTTTGGTAAAGGTTTTAGAGAGCATCTAGAGAAAGAGACTTTTGAACGGGGACCACTAGCTGGTTGAGGAGTGATCTATGTGAAAATACGGGGAACTAATTCCTGGAATAAAGAAATCAGCATTTTTAGAGAACCTAAGAAAAATAAATTGGCATCCTTGAAAAACTGAAAGAAGCAGAGTGTGGCTGGACTGGAGTTAACAGGAGGAGAATGGTAAAAAGATAATGTTGTAGAAGTAGATAGCAGGGAGAGTACCATAAGTAAATAAATAAACAAATAATGAGACTTGATAAGGAAATAGCTTTACTTTAGATGTGATTGAAAGCTGCTAAAGGGTTTTAAAAATGTAAAACACATGCTCTGAATTGCCCTGGGAGTACAAGAGGGAACAACCATGATGTTCTGCTGGCAAGAGGGGTGGCTACAAAACAACCAGAACGTTCCATTAGCAAAACAGAAAAACAGAACAAATCAAAGCTATGATTCCTCAAAAATCAGTGTTTACCATAAAGACGTAAAAACAAGTCTGCTTATGGATATGTTCTGAACATGGAGTAAAAAAATATGTACACAGACATGGTAAATAATAATCTTAGATTACTCTAATATTTTACTCTTAGATACTAGGTATTGGGGATTGTATAGATAGTAATTCACCTGGTTGTAATAGAAATACTTAAATACTTTGCTGGGTAAGTTCATTTTTTCCTGACCTCAACCCTAAACCATTTTCAACATTTCTTTTTCCTGCACTAAGTCAGCGGCAGCTGAGACAGAAGAGAGGTTGACCCATGACAACAGGATTCCTTGGACTCACTTACCAGTAGACTGCTCATTGCTTTCACCAAATTGGAAAGTTTTAATGATATTTTAAATACTATTTATTAATGGATTATATATTTCTAGGAAATAAGTTTTTTCTTTTTTTAGGTTTATATGTGCAACTTGCCATTCCAAGCAAATACTTCAAACTCAAAATATTCCAAACCGAAATTCCTTCTAAACATGCACTTCTGCCGGGTTATCTCTTGAAAAGTCATACTACCGTTCTATAAAACCCTAAATTTCAAAGCTATGACTGCATTTCTCTGACTACTAGCATAAAGCTGTTAATACAGTACTTGTACAGTATTTATACTATCTCAATGTATTTTTACTAAACATTTCTTACATAGGTCATGCTTAGTGTCTTTTCATGGACATATGTCATTTCTTGCCTTGAATATTACTCTAACTCCCATTGTCCAAATGAGTTTTCCAATTATTATTTAAAAATTTTTTTTTTAAATTGCATTTTAGGTTTTGGGGTACATGTGAAGAATATGCCAGATCGTTGCATAGGTACACACATGGCAGTGTGATTTGCTGCCTTCCTCCCCATCACCTATATCTGGCATTTCTCCCCATGTTCTCTCTCCCTAACTCCCCACCCCCACTGTCCCTCCCCTACATCCCCCCAACAGAGTTTTCCAATTATTAACTTAATGTTGCTATAAAAATTCACGTGTTTTATTTGTAAAATCTTCAGCAACATAATACTTGCACAATACTCTAGGATAAGGTCTATATGTATTTGTTTACACATAAAACTGATAAATTTCTGGCCTTGAACACTAGTACCTCAAGCTCAATTGTCATTATACACACATACTTGTTCTTAACAGACACACACAAACCCTTCACATTGAGATCCAGGGAAAATAATTATATTTGATTTTACGTATACACAGCATTATTTCCATCTACCTCTTGCTTGGATCACTCTTTCTCTTTGACATACAATACTTTTGAGCTGATTTCCTCCAAATACTATAAGAGGTTATTTGCTCAAAATTTGCTTCATATCAAATTATTCTTTGTCTCAGTTAGAATTATTTTATTTATTCTTGATGTCCACAAATGAATTCTGACTTCTGTAGTTATATTTTTACCACATTCTTACAAATTATAATTTTTTTTTTTTTGAAATGGAGTCTCACTTTGTCACCCAGGTTGCAGTGCGGTGGCAAGATCTTGGCTCACTGCAACCTCCTCCTCCCGGGTTCAAGCAATTCTCCTGCCTCAGCCTCCTGAGTAGCTGCGGTTACAGGTGTGCACCATCATGACCAGCTAATTTTTTTATATTTTTAGTAGAGATAGGGTTTTACCATACTGGTCAGGCTGGTCTCGAACTCCTGACCTCATGACTCACCCTCATCAGCCTTCCAAAGTGCTGGGACTACAGGCGTAAGCCACTGAGCCCAGCCACAAATTATAATTTTATTTCTCATTATTTTCCAATCAAATAATAAGCTCTTGAGGAAAAGCATGGTATTCCCCCAGTAACCTGGTTAATTTTAGGTTTATGATCTCATCAAATCACATGTTTCCTTCTGAAACTGAAATTTGATGTGTAATTCAGATAAATTATTAGAGTTTTGTTCTTGTCGTTGATGTTGTTACAGTTCCACCAATGAGACTGGCATTTCAGCAGCACTGGCATCCAGAGTAGTACCATCAGCAGAAGTTTGTAGTGATAACGTCAGGAGCAATGTGCTCCATCTACTACTCCTCAAATCTTTACTGTTGTTTCAGTTACCTCCTAAAACATTTGCTGTTTCATTTGTCTTCAAATACTTTGATCCACTTTATGTATATTCAATACATGTATTTTTCTAATTTATTTAGCTAGAGTAAATTTCAGCTAGAAAAAAAAAACCTTGACTGAAACGAATTTATGTATTCAGCACCAAAAATAGGCTTAATATTATTGAAGTTTAATTTATATTTGTGGACTATAGAAATGAGTGAATCAGTTGTCTGCTTAAATATTAATACGGTAAGAAAAAGTTAACATTTACTGTGTGTTCAGTTTGTATAAAGCATTTGCAACAATCTTTGCAGAAATGAACATGTTTACTCCTAACTTCATTCTTTTGAGGTGGATACTATTACTTCTGCTTTACTTTGGAGGATATTGAGGCACAAAAAATTAGTTGAATGGCTCAAAGTCACCCCTAGTAAGTTATGCAGCTGAGATTTGTACTTAGACATCTGTCTCAAGGACCTACAACCATTCTATTATTCTACACTGTCTCTTATAGCAGAATAAGCAGTTTGCTTTTTGTTTGTGTTTGTTTCTTTCTTGAGATTATTGTCATTTTAGCAAAAAGAAATGAGTACTGTGAATATATAACATTGGACCATATTTTTCAACTGCCTTTTCCCCAAAATAAAAGAATAAATGTGAAACATATAGTTTGATCCAAATTCATAAAAGAAGTGAAAAACAGTTTTAATGATCATCTTCTGAACTGTGTGGTTTGCTTCTTAATCAGCATGATCCATAAATAAATCAGTTGATATTCATAACATCTGAGTAAAGAATATACACCTTCAATTTTAAAACTCTAGAGTCAATAAACTCCAGATAAATGAGAAGTATAGTAGAATCGTATAAGTATTTAAGCTTATCTATTTTATTATATAAATATATGTATACAATACATACATTACATGTGTATATGCATATATCATTGTAAATGACTCTACATTTAATTTTCATATAATTTGGGTTTTTATAGCCTATGTCTTTACACAGGCAAAGCCTAATTCAAAATAAGAATTAGTTTGGCTCAGTATAGACAGAATACTAATGAAGGGCTATCTTTTGAATTTTTTCTAAATGTTCTTATCTTAAGCCTTTGTCAGAACTGGAGGAACAGAGCATTCCAAAACCTGGGACCCTCACAAAATCTCTTCTTCTGAATTTTTCATCATTTATCATTTAACTACAAAATGTCAGAAATCAAAAAGACACCACCAGAAATTTTTCAGATCCTAACTTTTCACCCCAATTATGGCCTTAAGAATAAAGTATTTAAAAATTTCAAGCACAGAACTGAAAATAAAAAGGAACTGGCCCATTTCCAAAAGACTTGCTTTCAATTGTATAAATTCGAGAGAGCATTAGCTTTAAAAATCAATATTCTACAAGCATGACTTTTTCTTGACCTATCAAAAAGTTAAGACTACAGAAATTGTGATTTTGTAAAAGAAAAGCTTAATGCTTGATATTGTTACATATATTTCTCCAAGTAGTAGCATGTAATGTTTATGCACTTACTCACATTCATTTTTTCAATATGAAAAATTTTTGAGGCAATATCCTGTATTGAAGTCTGTGACCTGCAAAGAAATCAACAATTTTGAATTCAGAGCTACTGTAAACATATATTATATAAAACATACACAGTACTGAGTGTTGGTGATCTACACTGAAGTCAGGACAATCATTGACATAAATATTTTCCACATTAACCATTTAAATATTTCAACATTTAATGTGGTTGGTAGATGTTAATATGTTTTAATTAAAACCTCGAAGACAAGAAATTTTGTTGGTGAAAAGAGAGAGGTGGTACTCAATTAATTAGTTTTGTTAGTTTCATTTTTGAAACACTAGGGTAAACAGATACCTGGAAGGGAACGGACTGACAACACATACACACTTACCTATAATACGTATAGCAATGAATTTAATATCTGAACCAATCTAACACTTCTAAATATCATACTAGCACTGACACATTTCCTTCTTGAACACATGATTCTTCTGTTCTGTATTCTCTGGGTCCCTGTTTTGATTTGTTGCTTTGATTTCTAGGCCTGCAGCTGAATTTGCACTCTCAGATTTTATTTCCTTGCCCTCCTGAGTTTGCTCATCTGCTTCCTGGTAGTTATGTATTTCATTTATTTGATTTAAAACAAATAAGCAAAAATAATGGAGCTTTAAGGAGTTCATCCCAGAGGAATTGGTGGAAGGTACTCATGCACATCCCTGCAAATCTAAAAATATGTTTATGTTACTCTACAATTGATTCATATTCTGGCAGAATTTGATAAAAATAAATAGTTGGATTCACCAAACCCAATTTTAAAAATCTATAAAATATCAGCTTTAAAGGGTACATAGAGTATAAAATAAACTATATGAGAAGAAAATTCAAATAGCTACTTAGTATAGTAAATTTTTAAACATTAAGACATACTTCTGAAGACTTCTAGAAACACAAAGCAATTTATTAAACATTAAGAATTAATCTTAAGAGCAACACTAGTTAAATAAAATCATGGGTTTACATTTAACAGAGTTCGAAGGGAAAGAATTTATTACTTTGATATGAAATAGTCAAAATAAACATACACAGGGCCATCAAAGAATCTCAAAATATTAAACAACATAACTTATGATAAATTATCTATGTGGAATAAAATGAAATTACAGCTCACTAAAAAATGAGATATTAAAAATAACTTGTTTTGGAAAACTATAATAGACATCCCACAAGCAAAAGAAAAAGAAGTTTGAAGAAATTATGGCTTACTTAGAACTGAATTACTATAACATGTCACAAATAGCTAAAGGGAAAATGTTCACTTGGAAGATATCTTTAAGAAACAAGGAAATTTCAAAACTGTGACTGCAGTCTTTAACTCCCAAAGTTAAAAAAATAAATAAATAGAATGCACTCCTTCAAATAAGAAATAATATAGAAAAAGGCCTATCAATGAAGTAAAAACTAAACAATTTTGTTTGCAACTCCATACAAAATGCAGTAAATCTTAAATATTTCATCAAATATCAGTAAATTACAAAATCTTAAATGGATCAAATATTATTTTCACAAAGATTTTTGAAAATATATATTTTTTCAAGTAGATTCTTTTGAAATAGATTTTTTAAAATAGAGTATTATTATTTTCTTTAATATCTTTTATTTTTAAATTTCTTTTTCAGTTACATGCTTTTAAACAGGATGTGTTTCATTATTCAGACATTTGGGCAATGTTGACTTCATTAGTGTTGGCAGAAAATAAGCATAAAAATGCAAAACATTGTTGGCTTAACCTGAGCATACCTACATTACCTGTTATTGACCAGTTTGTGTTGCCAAAAGACTTATTCCTTGCATTACAAATGGAGCACTTAAAAATATCGCTAAAAAGCAAATGTCTACAATATCGGTATTTGCAGCAAATAAGGGTAATTATACTTTTAAAATATTTTAAGTCCATAATTGGATTAATATACACACTTTCTTATGTATATGGAAGTCAGATCATATAAACACTGTACAACCTAAAAAAAACCCTACTGAGAATAAAACTAAATAGGCTTAATGATAAGAAATACAGATATTGCATGTATTTAAAAATACCATAGACACACAAATTTGGTTGAATACTGTAAAGAAAGAAGTGTTTTCACAATATAATGGCCAAAATGTCCATCTACCTTGCTCAAAGCAAACAGAAATAAAAATTCAGTATGTAACTCCTGTAGTTTAAGACATCATGACAGTATACAGATAGATAGAATGGAAACTGTTGACCAAATTACACAGCAAATGTTTTCTAGGTTAAGTGTAGGTCTTTAAAACCAAAAAACATCATTCATAGGATTCATAGCAATGATGATAAACAATGTAATGATTTGTGATGTTCATGTGGGTGCCTAGTTCATCAAAAACAATGCACTAAACTTTTAGCTATAAAAAAAAAACAAACAAACTACAAAGGACAATTAAATCCCTGTAAATGCAATAATGAATTAAAAGAAATGTAGATTTATTTACTTTAATAAACATCTTAAATGTTACCTTGAGACAATAAAAATAAATAAGCATGACTGGAGGCACACAAAGACAACGAAGAGACTGCATGGAAGGAATACCCAGCAGGGAAAATGGAGTATTATTTTAAAATAAAAATTATTATACTTTTTCATCAGAAAATTTCCTTTGGAAAATTTCTGAAATAAAACAAAAATTCTTATATGACATGGTTAGTTTTGTTATAAATTTTTCTCAATTGCAAAATATTTTGGAAGTTTCAAACAAAGCAAACCAAATTAACAGTAATCTGAAAAACATTGACCCTTGTCTTATTTTGGCTATTTAGACATTACGATGAAATATCTCTATCTCTATCTTTCCCATTGTTTCTGTCTGTCCCAATTTCTCTCCTACCCAGTTCAGGAAAACAGTTAAATCTTTAAAATGCTAACATAAAGAAGTCATACAAATCATACTTGGTAAACACTACATACTTGAAATTGGATTCCCAGTAGGTTCGAATCTACGTAAATATTTCCCTTATTTTTTTCTATTTTCTGAATCAAATACTTTATGTCAAATTTACTGCATAGACCTTTGTTAGGCCTCAAATCATGTTGTATGGACATCGCTCTCACTGCATTTTCTCTTAAGGAAAAAGCAAAATGATGTTTTGACAGAATTTTAACATATAACATAGTAAATGCTGGAATATTTATTTGCCAAAAACTATTTTACCCACTGATTAGAGCGTTTTCTATGTTATTTTGATGCTAAATACAAGTTACTTGCTGTCATTACTAAGTAAGAAAAAGATCAAGGAAGTTAAACTTGAGACTACATTTCTATTGAAAGAGGATAAAATGAATTTCATTTAGAATCATATATAAATATATTAGAAATGAATTTGTTATACTGTAATGTGAGCACATTGAAATATTTTAGACATTAATTTTCAGATTTTAATTTTCTAAAGAAATATATGTTTAAATATATATTGCATATATCATTTTCATATACACACACAAATATATTTGAATGTATATGTGGATATGCTTGAATAAATAATATTTTCTGGATGAATCCAACAAAAATTAATTTATGGACGAATGACTCTGTACTAGTACTTATTATTTACTTAATCACTAGCTCTTCATCACTTGGAGCAAAATCTGAATTCACAAGTCATTCTTTCTGACAATCAAAAATCTAGCTTAGAAATAATATTTTAGCCATTGTAGTCCCATTTTCATAGGCATTAAGATATGTAGTCTTTTCAACATAGATAACATCCCTGAGTTTTAATCCATTATGGCATTTTTAAGATTTAAGACAGACTTTCTCTCAGCTTAATTTAAACAATGATCTTTAAACCTTATTCATCATTTTGCAATTCCTCATTCTCTTTGACTTAATCTCAGGCGTCAGTTACTCGGGTCCATCATGGATCACATGGAGCATGTAACACATGGTAGGGTAGTAGAAGGCCACCCAACCTTTGAGTTCTCAGCTCCTCATTACCTGCTTCACAGGTGTTGCTGTGCTTAATTCCCATATTGTCTTCCTCTTACCCATAGCCTCTACTTGGCCTAGAAAGCTTTATTCTATTTCTTCTTGATATACTTATTATTTTCAAATCTTTCTTCAAGAAATAATATGCAGTTAAAAGCAAGAAGGCTTTTTAATGCCATACTTATTTCCTCCTATCTAACATGTTCTAAAATGGAAATACTGATAGTTATCTCTCATCAGTTACCATCTGCTTCTCTGAGTCATTGCAGTCTAGTTATTGATATAGACTTAGGAAGATAAAAAGCTGAGGCTTACACTTGGCTATGCAACATGCTGTGCCACTTTTATGTCTCATTTTCTCCGTTTGTTAAAACAACAACAAAATCCTGTTGTAGACTGTTTTGAGAATTATGTAATAAGTAATTACATTAAAATAGTAGTTATAAAATATAAGTTCACTCACTGATAATAGCATTTGTAAAGGTCTATCTACAAAAGATGAACATTGATTTAATTATTTCTGTTTTTACAGAATTTTATTGAGCAACGACTTTGATTATAGAGCGTATCACGTTATCACTTTACTGTGTGCAGTTAGTAACAGAACGTCAGTTAGGAATATGTACCGCTTTTTAACTTAGTATATAATATGTCTTATGATGTGCTTTGACTCAAAAATGCCTATAATTGAAACAAATAAAAACACAATTTGTATATGAATACATATTAAAATATTAAGCTTAAGAAACTCCAGCAGAATATTCTGCTTTAGAAAGTCAGTTCAGTGATGAACATGCATTAAAATAAACTAGATATTTTTAGCATAATATATTTTTAAAATAAGCACTATAGTTTTTAAAAAAATAATAAAATTTTTTAAATGGCAGGCTGGCATACCTTTAAAACTGAGGGTACATTAACGATAAATTTTAAAAATCATGAAGTTCCATAGAGCGAATTGAAATGTACCTTATCATTACCCTTAACACAGTAGTGATATTAAATTCTGATATGAGTCATTTTCTACAAAATTCATCTGGAATTCTTTTATTGATTTTATTTTGCTCTGGCATCATGCTTTGTGCCTGCTGATGCTAATGTTTATGTAAGATCAGCATATTTTTCTATGAGTTTTGCAGTGGTATATTTGTTTTATTTTGTTTTTTTACTGCCATAACAAAATTGTCTGTAGCTTATTTGCATCGTTTTCAAACTCTGTAGGTTTACCCTTCAGTATCCAAATAATATCACACAGTTTTCAAAATAGACTTTAGATTTTATGAACTACTTTTAATTTAAAAAGTATTTATGCTGTCATCAACTTATTTAAAGACATATAAAATTAAAGAATCCTGGATTTTGTCTCTCTAGGTAGTTTATTATTGAATTTTAGTAATGTACTTCTATTTGTATTTACAATAAGTTTATAGTAAGATAAAAATCACTAATGTAATTTATCAAACCACTTTAATATTATAAAATAAATTATGGATATTAAACAACTTCTGATATATTTATTATAATACTTCCTCTTTTATTTCACACCAATATTGAATATATTTGAATTAGTTAATATTTAAGATAATACAAATGTATGTTTATTTGTGTTAAAGTAGTTGTCTCTCTCATTTCTGCTTTTTTGCACATTATACCCTTATATATGAATATTTTTTTAGAATATAACAAGCAGTCCCACAAATTAGCTTTATGGAAATTTCCTTTATGGACAAGGAAAGTCCATGGCATGTGTAATGGGAAAGAAACTATGCCTGCATAGTGTGTTTCAAAGATTAAGATACATTTTCATTTTTTATAATGTCCCTCTACAAAACATAACCTTCTACAGAAATGTAAAAGGCAAGTAAGATTCTATCAGTACATGTATTTTTTAAGTAATTCTGTCAATTTTACATTAGTATACATCACGTCTTTCCTCCAGATTAAGTGATACAGTTATGAGGTCCATGTTTCATACGTTATAGTGCCAAAACTGACAAAAATCTGACAAATGGATTAGCTGAATATTACATATCATTTCAAAGATAACTCTTTATTTAATATTGTGAAGAAGAAATTGTTTAAAATTTTTCTTTATAATCTCCATTGATGAAATTGTAGTCACTGTGATTACTGACCAAAACAATTAAATTGAATTAATCTCAATTTTATTTTATATTCATCATCCACTTACTCATTAAGGCCAGAGATTTATTACATACATTCAAGTGCACAGTGGTATCTTAGACACTATAAAATTATCTGCTTGCATGTAAATATTTTAAGAATAAGATGCAGATTACTTTTTTAAGTTTGCACCCAATTTTTTAATATTCTTTAAGAATAATTATTAGTTTATATTGAAATATTTTCACCTTAAATAGCTATGTATCTACTAGTATTGAAAATGTCACTTGACTGAAAATTATGAATTACAAATGTAAAAAAAAAGTGCCTGCAAATTTTGAACAAATGTATAAATTTAGATCTTTTGAAATTATACTCTTATTTATGTAAATCCTTGTTAGAAAAAAGCATACAACCATATATGTCTCCATAAAATGATATTCTATATGGATTTTCTCCTCCACAAAATTCAATATTCATTTAAATCAATCCCAAAACTGCCATCAAGTATCTGAATAGATATGTCTATCTTTTCAGTATGATGGGCTCTAAATTTGAATCTCAATGCATTTTAAATAATTACCTAAGTGTAATTTAACCTTCCTTAATCTTTTATACTCCTTAATTTTCTCAAGGATTTAATTCTACATTTCTTCAATAAGATAAATACCATCTATCCTTATATGCACTTTTTAGCAGCATTACATAGCAGAAGGTGGAGAATCTTTTTTATCATGAGATTTAATTAGTCAAGCCAAACACAACATGTGATTTGAAGATAGTTAGTTGATTATATCTGCCATGATATATACTTTTCTGAATAGCCCTTGCCTATGCTCAGCTTTTTCTTTGAGTTTTATAGGCAGTAAAACAATATCATCAATATTCTACTCATCATATCTTGTCTCTTATAATTCTTAACAATTTGTATATTTTTTCTCATTTAAGGAATTCTGTGATTGAAGTGCATTTACATTGACATGATAATTAACAATACTGAGTTAGACACTTAATAAACACTAAATAAGAGCTTGATTAATGATTTTTAAAAGTTGAATTAATTAATTTGATAACACCTTTTAAGATTGATGTTAGGATTATAATAAAAAATTTTATCACAAATTAATTGAATACATCACAATCTAAAGACAGCAAAAAAAAAAAATTAAACAATAAAATGAGTTCATTGTTGTTATGGACTGAATTTTCTGCTTGCAAAATTCATATGTTGAATCCCTAGCCCCTAGAACATAGGCATGTGACTATATTTGGAGATAAGATTTTTAAGGAGGCAATTAAGTTTAAATGAGATTAAAGAGTGAGGCCTTAATCCAATATTCCTGGTTATTACTGTTATCCTCCTAAAAAGAGAGAGATACCAGGGAAGCTTCTGCACAGATTAAAGACCATGTGAGGACATAAGAAGATGGGATGGCCATTTTCAAGCAAGTCTTTATGAAAAATCATACCTATGAACACCTTGATCTAGACTTTCAGCCTGCAGAACTCTGAGAAATAAATACCTGTTGCTTAAATCACACAATTTGTTGTATTTGTATGGTAGTCCTGGCAACCTTATGCAACCAATCAAAACAAAATATTTTCTACTAAATTTCGCATCTGTGAACGGGAATGGCTATTATTTCTATAATTGAAATATAACAAAGTTTATATTGCTTAATTACTGTCACTTCATGTCATTTTCAAATGGCACAACATTTTCTAATTTTGCAATAAGAGTACTACAAAACCTCCTTAATGCAAAGTTTCTTATTATTTAGATCATGGTGTGGCATAGAGAAATGAATCTTTCATAAAAGTGCTAAATGGAGAGGTAATGAATTCCTTTGAATTGGGGTTTTAAAGATTATACAATGTAAGCAATTTTTAAATAAAATCTGAAGCAAGTACCACCTTAAACTAGAAAGAAAATATCTCAAAATATTAGTAAGAAAAAACATATTAGACACGGTAATTTTACTTTTTAAACTCAAAATTCAAAAAGCTTTTATAGTTCAAACCGAGACATATTTAGTAAAGTGTGTATCTTTCTATGACATCAAGTACCTTTTGTTTCTTAGTATGTAGTTAAATTGTCAATTCCTTTCAGGTCATATAACATCAATTAAAGTATAATATTGCAGGTTTTAGTTCTACCTTCTTTTTAGTATAGGAAAACTTTTGACGCCCTCTTAAAAATCTGTATTTAATGTTTGTTGGTAAATTATTTTTTCTATGTTAAAACTTCATGTTTTAAGAAATTGTGCTAGTAAAACACTGTGGTCTGTGATGTAGGACAGACGGTGTTGGATTAATAACCATTAAAGTTATCTTGGCATACTTTTTCCACTTACTAGCTTTGTAGCATGAGACAGTCTTTTATCATCTTTGAGATCATTTATGCATCTGCAAAGTACTCTAACCATCCCTAAAGGACATTTCATTATATTACTTATACTAGACAGAAGTTAATAAAGTGTTTTATTCAAATAAAAATTATTTGATAGTGATTAAAATATTTTACATATTTTAAAAAGGAATAACAATAAGCATATTACAATTGTTTTTGTTTAATGCTAATTTTTGAATAATTTGTGTTATACTCATGTTAATTGCTCCAGGATTATTAATTATTTCTTTACTTCATATGCCTCAAATTAGAAGGTTAGCTGTTCAGGACACAGTCACCAAGGTAAAATGATAACAGCTGTTTCACTTTATGCCTCATGGCTAGTCCAATACCAATAGGTCTCTTATTCAGGATAACTAGAATGGTGATAGGAGAACTCTTCATGAGGCTCTCTCTCTGATAGCCTAAGCTGCTAACATGGGTATTTTTATATCATTGAGACATCAATATTTGTAGAGAAGACAAAATATACCTTTATTTCTGAGGTGTGGTCCTTTGGTAGATGACCAATTCAGACCTTGCAAAGAGGGATATGGAAATCAGTTGTATGATCCTTATTGAGACTGTAGAGGGTAGTAAGAAAATATTTGAACAAAATCATTCTTAAAGATTGTCTCTATCCTCTACATCACTTCTTTCCCCACTTTGATGGGAAAGGTAGAAGGATGCCTTCCTCTCACTGTCAATGAAATGAGAGTACTTACAGGGGGAACTCTGGATAGCGTATGTGAACCATGATGTTTTAGCAGGTGTTGCATTAAAAGTCTACAGGCAAGAGACTGAAATGACCTGTGACATGTCAATAGGCAAGACTGAAACTGAAGTTTTACTTTTATCTGGCAAAAATGAGGTCCCCATAAAGGAATATAATCAAGATTTTCTTAAATCTTTTAAAATATAAGACAAGAATAGGTTTGTAACCCCAACAGAAGGTAAACTACTAAATGTCCAGAAGTTGAATGAACAAAAATAAGCTCCCAGCAGGATGAGACGCTTTCCATATCAAGGTGGATTTGAGAGACCATAGTAAGAGACATTTGAGAAACCCACACAAGTCTTCTACAGAAGTCAAAATTATTGAGATTGCAACTGGAAAGAAATCATCACACATGCACAAAGACATTTTCTAGACTTGCCTCTCTGTTCTCCCTTTTGCTCTATTTCTAAAGAGTTTGGAGTCATCCTCATGAAGAAAAATGATAAGCATACAAATTTGAAGAAAAATAGAGTGAAATATTCTATCCTCAAACAGTTTATTTTCTCCTACCAGACTTTAGTGCATGCTTTTCAGTTTGAGCTGAGATGGGAAAACCTTTCCATTGGATATGATTATGGCACGGGAGGGGAGTGGACATTGTAATAGCTTAAATGAACTTGTGATTGAGGATCAAATTCTTGGTCGTCATTCTGCTACTTAAAAGAGAGAGTGGGAAGATTTATGAATTCTATCGACTGTTAAAGAGAAAACTGGGTCGGAGAGTGGGTTTAAAGCAAAGGTGTATTCCTCATCTGTCATGTGGTTTTCTTTAACAATTCGTCATACTAAGCCATGGTGTCTTGAAGTCTTTGTTTTTCTTTTAAATGGCTTTGATTTTGTTTTGTTTGCTTGTTAATTTGCCTGTCTATGGTTCTTGTGAAAAATAAGGAAAAATAAGGAAAGACAAAGATACGGAACAAAAGTAAGGCTACAGTACATTTTGCCTACTCTAGTGGAAACCATAAAATGGAAATTTTGGATTTTGGCCAAGTACACTCTTTACATAATCCAACAAGAACCTAGTGATTATCTCAAGAAATCACTGCTAATGGAGTTCAGGGAAAAAAAAGTAGACTTAGATACTTCAGTAGCTTTTCTATCTCATCTACTTTTATTGAAGGAAATATTACTACCAATTACAACACAATTAAATGCACTCATTTTAAGGGTACAGATGAATGATTTTTTATCTCATTTAATTACATATTTCTCTCTCTCTCTCTTTTACACACACACACACACACACACACACACACACACACACACACTCACACATCATGCACCCAAGTAAATACAATGGCAAGCAACATACAGATCACATCTGTTACCCTGATGATATCAAACAGATCACATCTGTTATCCTGATGATTGTCTTCTATATCACCCATGACAAAACTAGCCTTGTGTCACTATGAACAAGATTTGCCTTTTTAAATCTTCCATATAAATGAAAGATCTAGTATGTGCCTTCTTGTATTTGGCTTCTGTCACTTAGCATAAGATTCTGATGATTTTCCATGTTATTTCATGTATCAGTATACTATTATTATTATCAATGTTTTATAATATATGGATAGATCAAAATATGTTCAGCCATTCATCTGTTGTTAGATATTTTTGTTTTTTCTAACTTTTGGCTGTTATTCAAAGAAAGTTACAATACAATATTTGTACAGATATTTTTAATGATATATACCTTAATTTCTCCAAGGTAAACATCCAAGAGTAGATTTACTGGATTTAAGGTAAGTATGTGTTTAATTTGATAAGTAATTGCCAAAATATTTAGTAGAGCGATCATACCATTTTGAATTTAAAGTAGCAATATATGAATTATAGTTAATCTACATGATAACACTTGGTTTTCTCAGTCTTAAATTTTAGCTATTCTAGCACAATATGGTGATATCCAAGCTTCGATTTAATTTGCATTTCCCTATGAAAAATTATGGTGGTCGACTTTTCAATTCTTACTTGCAATTAGCCTATGTTCTTTACTGAACAATTTGTACAAAATCTCTGCCCATTTGTAATTGAGTGATCTGTCTTCTTTATATTTGTAAGAGTTTTTTATATATTCCAAATGCAAGTCATATATTATCAGATATTAATATTGCAACCAAATATTTTCTTTCAGTATCTGCTCTCCTTTTCATTTGCAGTGTTTTTTAATAAAAAAAAGAATCTTCATGTTGATGAAAGCCAATTTTATTTTTTTTAATGCTCATGTGTTTTTTCTAACCCAGAATCATAAATATATTTTTAATGTTCTATTCTGGAAGGTTTATAGACTTAACTTTTACTTTTAAGTATATAAAATATTATAATTTTTTTTTTTTTTTTGATATGAGGCCCCACAGTTTTCGTTTTGTTTTTTTCCCATGTGGATATTGAGTTGGTCCATCATGGTAGTTGTAAAGATTAGCCATTCTCTTCACTAAATTACCATGATAACATGATTCAATATTATTGTACGTGTAGAGCTCACCTATGGACTCTCTATTATATTGATCCATATGTATGTTCACAAGCTGTGTCATGTCTTAATTACTGTAGCTTTACTATAAGTTTTAAATCATGTAGTGAAAACCCTCCAACTGTTTTCTTTGGTTTCAAAATTGTTTTGACTATTCCAAGTCCTTTGAAGTTTTCTATGCATTTAAAAAATTGGTTTGCATATTTCTACAAAAAATCTGATGAGATTTCAATTGGAGCTTTATTGACTTTGTAAACCGAAAGGTATCTGAGACAAGTCTCAGTCAATTTAGTTTATTTGGCTAAAGTTAAAAACATGCCCATGAAACAACCTCAGGAGGTCCTGAAACATGTACGAGGTGGTCAGGCTACAGCTTGGTTTTATACATTTTAGGGAGACATAAGACATCAATCATTACACAAAATTCTAATAAAGAAAGAATGTTAATCAGCCAATATATTTTTCAGATTGTTCCCTGGTAAATTAAGTTATCCAGCAAAATTATTCAATGTGCAGTATTTTTAAATTAAAAGATAACCTTAAAAATTAGCCCTCTGATAAGCTAGTCAAATATAGTTTTAGAAAATTTTATCTAAAATTTAAATCTGAATTTGGCTAATTTAAATTTATTGTTTACTAATCTGAAACTTAGCATATTACTTTATATAATTTAAAATATTTCCTGCATATAGTAATAAATATACATTAAAAAGAAATTAAACACAGTTTATAAAACCATTAAATTTATTTTGTTTAATTATATATCATCCTCTAAAAGAAGTTTAATATTTTCTTCTAACTTGACTCTGGCATCCATCAAAAGAATTTATTTAATGCTAGAATGAGAAATAACAAACAATTCTATTTCACAACTGAGTGCATTTTTGCAATAGTCATTGTGTACCTCAGTCTCATCCAAAACTGACAATACACATTTTTCTCATTAGTGTTTTTGTGTGGTATGCAACACTGATTTTTTGGAATTGGATATTTATTTCTAACTGCTGAAAAGAAGTGACAATTTAAATTCATATGTTCTTTAATAGCTAATGCTAAAATAACATATTTGAGGTAGACATGCAATTCTTCCCAAACATTTTATTTCTAAATAAACTCATGGCTTTACTGGGACATACTAAATTCAATTCATGGAACACTTTCCTGTCCTTTGGTTCCAAAATATGTTGGTGCCTTGAGCATAGTAAGTATTCAAAACATGTTCACTGATGTTAATTATTTAACCTTTATTTGCTCTATAAGAGTATGTCCAGTCAAAGTAAAATATATTGCAGAATTAAATGCAAACAAAAGACATTTATAAGTAAAAAATTTAGAATGTGTGTAGGTACACGTCTATATATCTATATGTACATATGTGTATCTGTTGAGAAATAGATCTATTTGATCACACAATCTGCTAATTGCATGACTATGGCATGTAATTTAATCTCACTATATTTCAGTTTCTTCACTTGCAAAATAATTTTAGACTGTTAAATAAGGTTGTTGTAATAATATATGAATTAATAAATGTTAAAAATAGATCAATCTATTTCTCAATATAAATATCTATTTCTAGATAGATGGATAGATGTATTTATCTATCTACCTAGTCTTAGACTGTTTGTGCTGTTACAACAAAATAGCACAGACTGGATAATTTATAAGTAGTAGAAATGTATTTATCTCAGTTCTGTAGGCTGGGAAATCAATGATCAAGACAACAGCAAGGTCAGTGTCTATGACAGCTGCTCTTTCTGTTTCCAAGATGGCACCTTGTTGCATCCTCTGGAGGAATGCAACACTGTCCTCACATGGCAGAAGATAAGGAAGAGAAAGAGAAACAAATGATCTCTGAAGCTTCTTTTATAAAGGCATTAATTCATTGATGAGTGTGAAGCTCTCATGAGTTAGTTACTTCCCAAATACCCTACATCTTAATACTACCACAATAGGGATTAACTTTCAGATGAATTTTGAAAAGAACACACATTTAAACCGTAATATATATGATTATGAGTACTTATTGAGATCATTTGAATTCAGTTCCAGATTTTGAAACGAGTGTCCTAAATTCTAATTATAATTTAGCTGCTAATTGTGTGACTATGGTGTATAATTTAATCTCACTATATTTCAGTTTCTTCACTTGCAAAATAATTTTAGACTGTCAAATAAGTTTGTTGTAATAACATATGAGCTAGTGAATGTTAAAACATTGTGATAATATTTGGAATTTAGGGAGTGCTGAAAGTGTTCCTGTTTTTTATTTTAGCAAAAACCACAAATTACATATATACATAAATATCTTCGAATGATATATCTAACAAAATAAATCACTTTATTAATTTATATTCAACTCCTATAGAAAATATTAAAATGGACATTTATTAAAAGATGTTTATCTATTTGATATCAAATAGTAAAAGTTTATGAAAATCAATTTAGTGAAAGTTTCATATGCAAAATAATTATATACATGTATATATACATGAGCTTCTCAAAGAAAGAAGAAAACAAACTACATAGCGGTTCATTACAGTGAAACCAGAAAAAAAAATTATGGATCTGATTGTGGGGTTTAATTCCCCACAATCAGATTTTTGCTACCATAGTATTTCCAATGTGATATACTGTTTTTCATAGTTAAGTAAAAAAAAAAATGCTTTGCACAGAGATTATTTTAAATTCTATTTTATTCAATATTAATATAGCCATTCCACCTTTTTTATAATTGCTTTTTGTATGGTATCTTTTTATATCTTTTCACTTTTAGCCTAATTCTATATTTGAATCTAAAGTGTCTTCTGTAGACAGCATGCAGTAGAATTTTGTTGGTTTTTTTATTCAATTTGAAAATACACCTCTTAATTGGGTTATTTAATCCTTTTAAATCTAATGTTATCATTGATATATTTGTCTGTCATACATTGTAATAGTTATTATTTTATATAAGTGCATGTTATTTACAAAAGTTTATCTAAATCATGGAGAGTAAGTTCATATCTGTGGAGTTTGTTTTATTTGCATCTTACATACTATTTTTGGTCCTTTTCATTTTTATTTTTTCTGTGGCTTCAGTTACCTTCGGTATCATTTTCTTAATCCAATATAATTTTCCTGTTACAATCAAACAGTGCTGTTATAATCAAATATACTACATTTCTATGTAAATTCAACAATACAATTATATACATATTGTTTTATACAATTGTCTTTCAAATCAGCTAAAAGAAGAAAGAAGAAAAATTACGTGATTACCCTGTATTTTGAATTACATAATTACCTTTACTGGTGCTTATTGTTTGATGTGAATCTGAATTTGTCTCTGGTTTTGTTGCTTTCAGCCTGAAAATGTTCTGTTAGTATTTCTTTTAAGGTGCATTGGGGGTTTGTTAATTTTTCTGTTGTTTACTTTTTTCTTTGTTCCGTGACTCTGCTGGACTATCTCTATGAAATCTGTTCCCCTTGCCATGGAAAGCCTTGTACCCTTATCATGTTGCTCCTTGGTGAATAGTATTAAACATATATAGAATCCCCTATGTTGGCAGTGGTTTTAGGTAAGCTGTATTTCACAGTCTCTTTATCTGAGCTTATTATTATTATGCTTTTTGAGACAGGGTCTCACTTTTTTTTTTAGACACTTTTGTTTTTTAGCCTGACTCGGTCCTCAGGTGGAGTCCAATGGTGTGATCTGGGCTCACTGCAACCTCTGCCTTCCTAGTTCAAGCAATTCTCCTGCTTCGGCCTCACAAATAGCTAGGATTACAGGTGTGTGCAATCATGCCCTGCTAATTTTTTATTTTTGGTAGAGACAGCGTTTCATCATATTGGCCAGGCTGGTCTTGAATTCTTGACCTCAAGTGATCTGCCTGCCTCGGCCTCCCAAAGTGCTGGGATTATAGGTGTGTGCCACTCTCTGTTCTCATGGCCTAAATTTTGCACTGGGCAAAACTTCTGAGTTACTGCTTTGCAGCTACGTTTGGGATTCCTTGTTCATTTCTCTTATAACAACACATCTGGGGTATAAGTAGCATGCTAGCAAGAGAGGGCGACCTCTTGTCTTCTCTGCTCGGCCCTCTTGATGTAAGTGAGCTACGGTGAAGGCAATTGGAGAAGGATTCTGTCTGCCTGGCCTGGGGTAGAACTTCGGGTGTTTGCATCCAGCTAGGGTAGAGAGGCGCCCTTTCTCTCGGCTGTACTTCCTGGACTTTGGCAAGAAAGAGTTGTAGATGATGAGATATGATGATGATTTTCACCTTCTGATGAACTATAGCCCTTACCTAGGAACGAAATAGACAAAAAAACATCTCTTTTTGGCTACAGCTGCTCAGAGCAAACCTTTTCTCATGGTGAGCAGAGTCAATGGGAGGAAGGGAGCAAGCCGTGGCTCAAGTCTGCATTCCCTGCTTATTCTTACAGAAATTTAGTAGATTTTCTTGAACAAATGTTTCTTCCTTTGCTTTATGCTCTTAGTATAATCTCCAGTGACTTCTTTTAAATATGATTTTATCCAGTTATGGTGTTCTACTCGGGTGTGGTTCCACAGAACTCCCCATGGCACCATTCCAGACATGAAAGCTGGTGTATTTAACTAATGCTAGCCATCACACAGAAACATAATGCAAGACATAAAGACCAGTAAGGAATGCAGATAACTCCAAAGAAACTCATTTCACATAAACCTGAAATTAAAACTAAACTTCTTTGTGACGTACAAGGTACATTACCTGCATAAGCAACAACACAACTTTAAAAATTATTTATGTGACACACAATGTCAGTAGGAGTACTGATACCCTCTTTTAAGATTGTATACTCTCAATTTTCCCTTTACTTACTACATAAAGCATTTAGAAATCTTGTTGCCATGGTTACTGATATTAAAGCAAACACACAGAAGAGATCAGAACTGGAACTCTGTCTAAGATAATATATTGTACTCAAAATAAAATAAAAGTCACTACTGTGAAGGATACTTACATGTAACAGTCTTTCCCTCTGACATTATTTTTCTTCCCTGAGAAGATATAGTGATTAAACTATGTACAACCCTAAAAGGTTGCAGGGTTTAAATAACTGCATGCCATTTTCTTAAGAGTCATGTCTCGAAAGAAGAAATGACATGACATTTATAAATCTATTGTTTAAATACATTGTTTTTAAAGTAGATGATGAGAACACAGGAAATATATTGCATGGTAATTTACCCAAAACACAAATTATAACATACTCCTTTTCTCACAAAAATGTAAATATGTGAATTCTGATGAATATTTTAGGGAGCAGTCACATTTATTTGTCAACTCAATGGTATCCAATTGACATTTTATCAAAGAAAAATAAAACGTAGTACATACACAGCATTTTAAAAGCTATATTACTTTGTGTGACTCTGCACAGTATGGTAGCCCATTGTGTAAGGTTATTTTGAACTAAATGAAAAGGTAACTTGTTATGAGATTTGATGTTGCTCATAACAGTATGATGCCACCAATTATGAATAGATAATAATGTATTTAAGAAAGTAATTTAAAGCCTTTAAAATGATGCATCTAGGTTTTAAATTACTTTCTTTGCCTTTTTTTTTGGTCAAAAGAGCAGACAGAATAAAAATGGCTTTGTAAAAACAATGTGAACACTTTTTAAATAACCAATTCTTTGAGGCTCAAATCAGCTGACTTATGTTGTTTTATTATTTAAATTCTATACATTACACATGAAATCTTTGAATTTATAAGATTTTTCAGATTTTCTGCACATTAGAATGTATCAATACCTTGATGGTTAGACACATAGATGCATAGATAGACAGTATTGATAATTATATACAGATATATAATAATACATATGTAGATATGATATACAAACACACACATACATTCATAATACATAGTGGAATGGTGCCAAATTTAGAAGACCAGAGAGAATAACCTTTTTTATCTTTGAATCTTACTGCATTCTGTTTTCTGTAGTGCATCACACTTATTGTATGGCTTAAGTAAATATTTCTTGATTAATTTGTTAAAGAAAATCAGAAAATTTGAGCAGTTTAACAGGTTTACTATTTAAGACCAAATATTACTAAATAAAAAAGTCTGCTATAAATTTCTCTGCCATCTAGAACTTGCATTCACTTGTTTTCTTCAACAATGATTAATTTTAGATATCCTATTCTTATTCTTCTCTATTAATAAATTCTGTCCTTATATATGCAATTTTTTTGCTTAATATCAGCCTCTTGGGTCTCAATGGAAATGTAAACACAAAATACTTAAATTCCTGAGACACCCATGAATTTCTTCTTCTCATCCTCTGTCATTGATACACACACCAGGAAAAACTCTACCAAAAATTTGGGAGTGACTGCTCTCTCTCTTTCTCCATACAAGAAAGACTTTTATTTCTTTATTCCTTTTATTTCTTTATTCCATCCGTGAAATATTTTTCAAATTTGTCTGTTTTTCATATAGAGTGCCATGACACTAGTTTGAGCCACTATCCTCTCATTTAAGCTTCTGTAATATGCTGTAAACTTATCTGCTCTGCCCTCTCTTGTAACTTGATTCATCACTGAATGTCAGAACAATCTTTACAACTACGATTTAGGTAAGAGCATGTTCTTGCTGAAAACTTTACAATGGCATCCCATTCTCCTTACAAAACCTTGTATTAAATGGCTACAGATTTTATCTTCAAACCCACTTCACTCTGTTTTAAAGGGCTTTCATTTTCTAACATATACAGACTTCTTCATATTTCCAGAATTTCAAATCCTTCTCTGCCAGGCATGCTTTTTCTCTTCTTTCCATGGACTAATTTTTCTTTACCTTTACTCTTTAAAAATCCCTTCACAAGAAGTCATTCTTAAACTCCATACTAGTGTAGACCACCTCATCATACATGCAATCTAATGACACGTATTTTAACAAGAATTGTTTGTATATGTTTTAAAAAATATGCCTCTCTTATGAGATTTCCAACTTCTTCAAGCCAAGGAGAAAATCTGTCTTGCTACACTTAATTCCAGCACCCAAGTTGACCACCTAGTAATGGGAAAATACACAATAATATTTGTGGAATAAATGAGTCCATCAATCAATACCTCATTAGAAAGGAATACAAGGAGATAAATAAAATTTGACAAAATAGGAATGTACACAGAGTTCTTCTAGAACTCCCACAATTGTAAGTGTTACTGTTTAAAAAATTGTCTTTTCACTCAATTCCACTTACTTTTCTGAGAGCTCTGATGTTAAATACTAGCAACAGGGAAAACAGAGCTCTTTTGTTTGATTTCATAAGACACAGATAAACTGATATTAGGGCAAAGAATTTAAACAAAGGCAAATACTCTTTCTTCCCACCAGTACTATACTAAGTGTTATTTCATTCTGAGAACCTCTGCAGGTTCTGGGATAAAGAAGTATAAGCAGTGTTGACCAATTAATTGAAATTTCAAACACAGCAAATCAATTCAGTGGTCATTTTGTTGAACGGCTGGATAGGCAAAGCCCTGTGGTAGTATGTGTGGAGGTACAGTGGTAAATAAAGTGCACATATAGCTGATTGTCAAGGTGGCTGTAATTAGGTCCTCTGATTTCATCTGCAGTACTTCTCTTTTATTTGTTGTATGTCGATTCTCTCAAAACCTCTCCCAAAATTGGTATACTTGACTATGCCATGGTAAGCATTCGTATGGGGGCGATTATGGAGTAATGGAGATGCTACAGTATAAAAACAGAGTTTTGTGTCTAGGCTTATCACATGCAGCGTTTATAATTTTTGAGTTCAGTTTGCTTAATATGTAAAATGAAAAATACTGTTTCTCTTTAAGGCCACATTTAGTAGTATAATCAAAAGTTTTAATGCTATTAATATTACACATTAAGCCATATGAAAGTCTTTGATCCTTTAATCATAACAAGTCTGCTCCTAAAAGTACGCCTGAAATTTAGAACATTAGAGGGAAAGAAAGTCCAATGTTTTGCAGTGGCCTATTCTACTCCAAATCCTATAGATTTAGAACAAACCTGAAATAGCATGGACATTGGAACTGTGTAAAGGTCAGCTATGACTTCATAAGTAACAGTAAAGGAGACTATATTTTTATCTTGGATGACATGACATCCATCCTCTTACTTTTTATGTTTTGCTTTCTCTTTAGAATCCTAACCTACATTTTTCAGAAACTCCATTGCCCTGAATTAATTATTTCCAGTTCCCTGTTACACTACTCTGTGGCTCCTTTTGATGCAATAGATTTCAATTAGGTAGCTGAAGGAAAATCCTATCGTCCATAATCAGTTATAGAAAGTTTACTTTACTTACCATCAAATTTTTGGAATTATCTTTGCACTATATTATCTTATCCTTTCAACTTTCTGTCTGGTATCTGTAAGTATCATTTTTACTTTATAATTTTTGTTCCGTTTTCCTCAGAGGTACCTAACCCAAGATTATTACCCTGCTCTCTGAAATAATAATAATGCCAGTATGGTAGTTCCTCCTGTATATAGAGTGGATACAATTACTCCAGTATAATACGATGCACTTCACATTCATAAAAGCGTTGTATACTCACAAAAAATGTTTGTATAAGTACAAAGTCCTTTGATATTTCACAAAAGACAGTGAGACTCGGAAATTAAGACATTTGTCTAATGTCATAGAGCTAGTAAGTGATAATGGATTAAATCTGAGACTAATTCTAGTGACAACAGTCTGAATTATTATGCAGTAAGTACATTAACACTATTGCTCGGAAAAACTATTTGCATAATTTATAAAGTGAGACTACTCTTCTTGGTTGATTTACTCAGTTACATAAGTAAAGTTACAGTGAAGGTACATTCAACTAAAATGCAATTAAAGTGAATTATTAGTCTTAATAATAGTGATTTTCTTAAGAAAGTGGCCAGCTTGAGTGACGAGGGCAAACCAAAAGGCAATTACAAATCACGAGAAGCTTAGTTGAAACATTTTTCAAACTTCTTTCTAGTACTCTTAGCATAACTTCATACAACACACTCTCCCAAACGATTGTCATAATCATTTTTGAGTACTCACCACTCCCTGGACATACCTGGATCCTCTGAAAAATTTCCTCCGTCAGACTCTCTTTTTATTGTCCCTATTTTTAAAATTTGTTCTCAGTTTAGGTTCACATTGCCAGATAAAATGATGACTAAAGAATGTTAATGTATTTATGTAAGGAGCCAGTTAGCTGAATTATGTTAATTTTAAACAAAATATGCATTCTTTAAAAATGATTGAATGTAATCCAATTATACATAGTGAGTGATCAGTAAATGTTTAACAATTAATTAATTTAAAGTAGAATTTCCAGGATAGGCAATTGGAAATACATGAATTTTTGGTCAAGCCCCATTCTCACCTCTAAGATACCCACTGATACGGTTTGATTCCTACTGATATGGTTTGATGTAGTTTTTCCCCACCCAAATTTTATCTTGAATTTCAATCCCATAATCTCCATGTGTCAGGGAGGGACCTAGTGGAAGGTGATTGTATGATGGTGGTTCCCCCCATGCTGTTCTTGTGATGATGAGTGAGTTCTCATGAGATCTGATGGTTTTATAAGTGTTTATTCCTCCTTCAGGCACTTCTCTCTCCTGCTGCTCTGTGAAGAAGGTCTGTACTTCCCCTCTGCCTTCTGACATGATTGTAAGTTTCCTGAGGCTTCCCCAGCCCTGTGGAACCGTGAGTCAATTAAACCTCTTTCTTTTACTCAGGTAGTATCTTTACAGTAGTGCCAGAACAGAGTAACACAACCACCACTCATTCATACCATACAATCATCTTTTTTACTGTTAGGAAGTAGTTATCCATGGTGTTTTTAACATTTCAGCAACTCCTACAAATAAAAGCACAAACAGCTTTTTGTTTGCCCTCTCTCTTCATTACTTTGCAAGGCTGTTATGTAGTGAACAGCACTGGAAAGTAAAGATAGTGTTTTCTTCCAGAACTGAGGGCAGGATTGTTTCTTGCTCAATTTAATAAAGATAAGTGGTCCATCTAGGAAAGCGATTGGGCAGGTTTATTTGCACTTTATTACAGACTGAGATTTTGTAATATTGGGGTATACCATCTGCGACATAAACACACTGTGTGTGCTGCGTACACATCAACACACCTGCATCACATTCTGAGGATCAGCAGAAGTGTAGGGCTGGAAGAACTGGTATAATTATGAAGTTTGTCCATCTTGCTATTCACAAATTTAAAAACAAACAAACAAACAACAACAACAACAACAACAAAATACCTTTGTCTCCGATATGGAGTGCCTCTCATTTTCTCTCAGCAAACCTTAAAATTATGGAAGGATAACTTGCTAGCTTGAAAGTAGGGTAAATGTCAGAGCCTTCAACTTTCTTGACACCATCCTTTTTACAAGTTAATCCCATGGTGGTCATGAAGTAAGCCTAGGAGAATAGCTATATCTGCAGTATCCATCTGTGTGTTTCTCTTATTTTAGCTTTCTGTATATCTAAGACTTGTATCAGCATAAAATTCTGGTTATTTTTAAAATAATGTTTAATAATTTATAAAGAAATCTAATAAGCAAGGGTGGAAAATTAATGGATTTGGTAATTCATATATGTAAAGGAAATATTGCCAAATTTAAAATGTACAATGTATATATTTCTTTTCATATTTTGAAGGTAAGGGTTCAAATAAACTAATATAAGCTGAATTCATGATTATCACATTATCCTTTATATTTGTCAGGGTATCTTGCTGATACTTACATGTATAGTAGAAAAAGTGGAAATCTAAATATAGTACAGGGGACTTAGATACACTTTGCCATTATTTCCATTTAAATGGAAGATAAGGGTTAGGGGTAATATATTTTTCCCCTATTAACATTCCAGAGATCCTTAAAATTGCTTCTAGTGGGATTCACACAGTAAGATACTGAAAGGATGCATAAAGATCTGTCTTCACACTTCCTTATTGAGGGTGCAATGTATCATAAAATTTAATGAAAGAAAATGTGGCAGAACCTCATTCTATTCCTGGATTTGGCAAAACAGAGGAAAGATAGTCAAGTGATATTGACTTTTTTCCTCTAACAAGCAATAACCTTTGCAAACACTAATGGAATTTTGAGACCCCAGGATCTTCTTTGAGTACTGGTGGCCACATAATGTTCAGCTTATAAAGGAACATTTTGCCTCTCATACATGTGTTCCCAAGGAGAGACTACCAGCCATTACATTACAGAGCTTGACCTGTAGCCAGTTGCCTGAGATGGTCAGATATTACCAAATTCTCAATGTAAACATACTTTAGAACTTCTTAACTCATGCTTTGTTGATTCTAACCCCCTTTTGGTAATACTTTTTTTCACTTATGAGTCTTTCTACCCTCTTACATTCCTGTGTCTTCTTAAGGAATCTAAAATGATTACTCCACTTACCAGGTTCAAATATACTGAAATTATAACTGGAGTGAACCAGTGTGATTTTCTGTGGAATATTTTGCTGAAGATCAAAGAAAAAAAATAATAGCCAGATTGGAACTGAAATCCATATATCTGTCTTTACAAGCCTATATGTTTCACAAATTAGAATATTTCTTAAGGTATTTTTAATATTTAAAAAGCTATAGTTTGAAAGATTTTAATTACTATTTTTTTCTTTCATTAATATTTTGAAAAAAATCTGAGGTAGGCCTGAGGATGAAGAAAGAGATAGGATTGAAAAATACATCTGTTTTCAATGAGTTCATGTTGAAAAGAAACAAAAACTGATATAGGGATGCTAAAACAGGCATTTCTATAGATCATTCAAATTCATGTTCAAGATTTGACTTTTACCTAAAAGCAATTAGATAGACTTTAAAAGTCTTTTCAAAGTGTGAGCAGATGTTTATTTTTAAAATGTCATTTTTCATTGCCGTGTCAAAAATGGATACTCCTCTGCAGGTGGTATAGCAATTCATTTGAAAATTGACAGCATTTTAAATGTAGGTATAAACAGTTATAAAAAGTTAGGTATAAACAGTTATAAAAAGATTACAGCAGTATTTAAAATTAAGATACAATGAACTTAATATATTTTTAAAATGAGAGGGTGGGTTTATGAGAAAGAAGGAGAGATTTAGAATGACTTCTAAATCTGAAATACTATCCTAAGAAACTAGTTTGATTAAGGTTTCATCACACGTAGGAAAACTTTGGAGGAAAATGATCAGTTTAATTTTGTTTTTATTGACATTGTGGTACATAAGAGGTATGAAATGGAAGTATAAAATGGAAATTTTTAAATGTGAATGTGAAATATCAAAGAGATATCTGCTGATTCATGTTTATTGCAGCCCTACTCATGATATCCAAAATATGGAATCAACCTAAATGCCCACTAAAGGATGAATGGATAAAGGTGTATTTCTAATTATTACTACAGAACAACTCCTTTTCTTTTATCCAGCCAAATAGCTTGAATACGTTTGCTATTTTAAATTGCTTTTGCTTAATAATATATAGATATATTTAATATATTCTGAAAGTTTTTCACATATGGCTGTGTTTCTATTCCAACCCAAACCTGTATAGCGAATACTAATAAATTAAATCCAAAGAAGAATAAATCAGTAGGCATTTCCAAGATGGTCCATGCTATATTTAAGGAATCTACAATGGAACTACAGTCTATAGAACTCCGGTTGAATTGAAAAAGAACAATTAACCACAAGAAGAATGTCTAATTAAATAGTATTACTTATTTGATTCACTCAGTTCTATGATTAATTCCTTAATTGTGAATTTCTGGCCAGAAGGCAATAGGATTTTGCTATAGCATCATGCATTCATAGAAAAGTTTGTCTATCTTAGCCTTAATTTATTTAAAACAATCCTTAAATATACTTAGAACAATTCTGTTTAACAGTTCAGTAGCTGGTTAACATCATGGTATCAGTGTGACCATAACTTTAAATAATTTTATATTTCTTTTTAGATACTTCATTGTTAGTGTACAGAAACAAAGCTGATTCATGTACAGTGATTTTGTGTCTTATAATTTTAATTTGTTAGTGGTAACAACTTTTTGTGGAATCTTCAGTGTTTTCTGTATATAAAATCATGTCACCCTCAAACAAAAATAATTTTACTCCTTCATTTCCAATGTGGATGCATTTTACTTCTTTTTCTTTCCTAATCGCTCTAGCTTGGCCTTGCAGTACTATTTTAAACTGAAATGGCATATCTCCATCACTTGCTTTCTTCCTAACTTTAGAAGAAAAGATTTCTGTTTTTCAACATTGAGTGTGATGTTAGCTTTGGGCTTGTGATATATGGCCTTTATTACGTTGAGTAAACTTCTTTTTCTCCTACTTTTATTTTAGATTTGGAGGTGCATAGGCAAGTGTGTTGCAATGGTAAATTGTGTGTTACTGAGGTTTGGTGTACATATGATCCTGTCACCAAGGTGGTGAACATAGAACCTGATAGGTAGTCTGTAGATTCCTTCAATACCTAGTTTGTTCAGTTTTCACTCATAAAAATGTGTTAATTTATGTCAAATTGCTTTTCTGCATCTATTGAAATGATCAAGTAATTTTTATCATTCATTCTGTTAATATGCCATATCACTTGATTTGTGTTTGTTAAACTATACTCACATCGCAGGGATAAATTCCACTTAGTCATGGTGTAGATCCTGTTAATGTGTTGTTGAATTTAGCTTGTTAGTATTTGGAGGAAAATGTTTCATTTATATTTATCATGAATATTTACTTACAGGTTTCTTCTCTTGTAAGCTTTGTGCGGCTGACCTCATAAGAAGAGTTTGGAATTGTTATTACTTCCTCAATTAGAATTGACGTTAATGCTTCTATAAGTGGTAGAATTTCCAGTGAAGCCATTTGGTCCTGGTTTTAATTTGGTGAGGGTTTTGGATTACTGATTCAATCTCTTTACTTATTGTTCATTTTTTCAGAATCAAGTTTATAATAGTTTAATAAAAGAACAAAGTACTTAGGAATAAGATTAATCAAGAAAGTTAAATACGAATACACTGAAAACTGCAAAACATTGAAGAAAAAACTTGGAAGTCATAAATAAATAGAAAAACATTTCATGTCTATGAATTGGAAGATTTAAACTTGTATAAATATGCATATTACACAAAATTGTCTACTGATTAAATGTTATTCCTATCATTTTTTCCAACGACGTTTTTATGGAAATAGAAAAGCTACAATAATGTAAAAGTATAGTAAAGACAGACACGTAGACTAATGAAACAGATTAAACGGTTCAAAAATACATCTGTTCATATATATACAAGTGTCCCCTGACAGGGGGCAAAGAATACCCAATGAGGAAGAAATAGTCCCTTCAACAGAAGATGTTGGAAATATTGGATATCCATATGCAGAAAAATAAAATTGAATAATTATCTTATACCATACACAAAAATCAACTCAAACTAAAACAAAGACTTAAACATAAGACTTGAAACTGTACAATATCTAGAAAATATTACAGAGGAAAAGTTTCTTGACATTGGTTTGAGCAATGATATCTTATCTGTGACAGTGAAAGTACAGATTATGAAAGCAAAATTAGACAAGTAGGACAACATTAAACTGAAAAGCTCCTTCACAGCAAAGAACATCAAGAGAATGAAAAGGCAAACCAGGGAATGGAAGAAAACATTTGCAAAACATGTATATGGAAAGGGGTTAATTTTCAAAGTAAGTAGGGAACTTCTACCATTTAAGAGCAAAAAGAAAGCTAAGTAAAAAATGCTAAAGGGACTTCAATAGATATTTCTCCAAAAAAGACGTAAATATGGCCAACAGGTATATGTAAAGATGCTCAATATCACTAATCAGGGAAATACAAGTCAAAACCACAATGAGATTTCACTTCACACCTATTAATATGCATATTTTCATACAATAAATAAATAATATGTATTGAGGATATGGAGAAGTTGGAAGCTTTGCACATTGTTGGTAGAAAGGTAAATGGTTCAACTGCTATAGAAACAATATAAAGTTTCCACAACAAATTAAGAAGAGAACTACTATATGATTCAGCAATACTACTTTTCTGTGTATATTAAATATGTCAAAATCAAAATCTCAAAGAAATATCTACAGTCCCATGTTCATTACAGGATTATTCACATTAGTCAAGATATGCAAACAACCTACATTTTTGACTCATCTATAGATGAATGGATAAATAAAATATGGTCTGTACATATGATGAAATACTATTTCAATAGAAAAAAACTTCCATATGTGACAACATGGATGAACCCGGAGAAAATTACAGTAAGCTAAATAAGCCAGGCCCAGAAGGATAAATATTACATTATTCCACTTATGTGATATATCTTCAATAGTCTAGTAGGAGCAGAGAGGAGATAGTAGGCGAAGAGATTTCTTTAACAGTTATAAAATTTCAGTTACGTTAGATTAATACGTTTCAGAGATCTATGGTCCAGCACAATGCTTGTAATTAACAATACCATATTTGACATTTTAACAACTTTAGTGTAAATTTCATGATAAGTATTCTTGCGAAAAGACAGAAACATAGACAAAAACAAGAAACAAAAGGGCAAGAGAAAATGCTGAGAGTCCTGGATGTGTTTATTTCCTTGATTGTGTGGATGGTCTTATGGGTATATGCCTGTGCCCAAACTCATCAAATTGTATGCAATGCATATGTGCAGTACAGTTCTTATATAGCAAATGTACTTCAGTAAGGTTGTTGAAGATAAAAAAGACATTATTTCTTAGCAAGGTTTTGGTCATATGCAGAAACATTTAAATTTAAATTACTACTCTTTTATATCTGATTCATGTACTGCTAAAGACTCCCAGGATGAATAAAGACAATTATTATTAAACTTGATAGTTAAATAACTTAAAATTTTGGTAGTCATTTAAAAAAATTTTTTAAATGTTATCTTATACTAGGTAAAATGATAAATATACAAATGATTACATATTTCAGGAGGTAGCTCTTACTTAGGGTTATGTTTCATTGCATAATTCCAAAATAGAAATCTATGGTAAAGGGTTCAAAATGCAGATATTTTAATTTCACATACATCATTGATGAAACACTAATTGTCATCAAATTTCTATTTTGAAGATGTGTTTGATATTTTATCCAACATTTATTTTATATCATATATAAGTTTGATCAAATAAGATATAAGAAAAGCAAAACAAACAAGATGGGATGCTTTATGGGAAGTGTCAACTAAGTATTATAGTAAATAATAAAAATTCATGCTAAAATAAATCTAAAAGACCATTACAGAAGCATAATTCAAATGTGCAAATATAGGAGCATTATAAATCTTATATGTAATTAGTTGAAAAGAACTTCAGTAACTTTATCTGTGATAAATCATAACCATAAAAAATATTAGAGTTAGAAAAGAAAGCTAATGAAGCAAACTAAAATTAAAGCAACTATGAAAACAGTAATTTGATTCTAAATGATATTTCATTTTAGTCATTTTGAAGTAGTCAAAACAATTTCAAGCATAAGAAAATTTAGATATAAATGAACTCGGAAAAGTCACTTGATGTGGTTATTGCTGTAAAATGATTATTTTTTAGAATAATTAACCTAACATTTGGCATTAAAATCATTTCACTAATATTGAAACTATATTTTAAAGGTCAATAAGACATTCTGAAGGATATTTTGGTTAGATGATTAAAAAATCCAGTTTTTTAATGTAAAATACAGTCAATCCTGGATGCTTGAAGACAAGAAGAAAGCCATACATTTGGGCTTTATTACAAAACTGAATCTGAAATTAGTTTTGAAAGAATTGAAGCAATTATATAAAAAATACCTTGAGAATGTTAACAGGAATTTTTACTTATGAATAGAGAAATACTGGGGCAATTTAAAACACTGTTGTGTTATATTCAGTGCTCTATCCAAATAGTTTCAGTCTCACTACTTGCTTGTGCCTTTCCACATCAGCCTCTCTTGGCCTGTAGGCATTTTCCAAAGCCTCAAGTCCTCTGCCAACTTGCACTGATCCTACTGTTCTGAAATGCTTCTATATTTTTACATTGTAATTTTGCTCCTGTAATGGTCTATTAGATCTATTTTAGCAAGAAATTTTATTATTTATTATAATATTTAATTATTTGAGTGCTCTGAGACCATCCTCTCCACTGACTGATAATAGTTTTTATACATATACCAGCTCTCTTCAGAAAAAAGAATTTAAAGGCATGTGCTTTCCACCATTCTTGAGAACTTACCTTTGAATTTAAATTCCAGACATTTAGAAGAGTAACTGGATAGATAGTGCATCTATTATTAACTTTAATTCCTCTCCTTCCTGACTTCTCCACACTCATACTGATGTTTTCTGCCAAATAAATGATTTTCACTTCTTTTCCTTTTTCTGGAACTTGTTCTGGGAGAAGCCAAATCAAGATGCAAATAGTAAGAGTCTGCCTGTGCTCAGTCACATATTTTCAATAATAAGGAGTCTATATTAAACATCAATGGACATGTCAAATCGTATATTCCTTAGGCAGCTGAAACTCAAAAGGTCCAATATATCAATCATCACTCCAAATCAATATTACCTGCCCTTGTTTTCCTCCAGTGTTGAACATAAAGTTTTCCCAATAGAAACATTAAATCATATTCTTAATCTGGTTCTTTTGCTTACCCCCGTATAGACTTCATTGAATGTATATACTTTTATTTTTTAAACACTGTTGTTATATGCGCAATTTCCAACCCACCATGTCTCTCTGGGCATACACTACTACCATCTCTCATCATGAATACCACCAGATTCCCTCATCTGACCTATCTGACTCACTCTTTTCTCTTCCAGTCTATTTTGCCAGAAGTAATTTTTAAGCAGGTGATGCTTGAATTTAATATCAAAGTTAACTTTCAGCCTCTCATCTTGCCCCTGTAACATCAATTCCCAGCTTCACATTCAAATTATATTTGTTTATACATGTCTTTAATGCCATTGTTTGTGTATTTTATTCTTTTTTTTTTAAGAGTTATGCATTTTTAACCTTGGTGATTTAACTTTTACTTTAAGTTCAGGGGTACAAGTTCGGGTTTGTCACACAGGTAAATTTGTATCATGTCGTACAGACCGTTTCATCACCCAGATATCAAGCCTAATACCCATTAGTTATTTTTCCCAATCTTCCTTCTCACCATCCACTCTCTGAAAGGCGCCAATTTGTGTTGTTCTCCTCTGTGTCCCCATATATTCTCATCATTTACCTCCCACTTATAAGTAAGAATAATATGTAATGTTTAGTTTTCTGCTCCTATGTTAGTTTGTTAAGGATAATGCACTTCAGCTCTATCCATTGTTCTTTTATTGCTTTGTTTATATTGACAAATAAAATTTCATATGTTTATCAAGTACAATGTGACGCCTTGAAATATACCTTTTGGAAGATCTAAATGTAGCAAATAACATATGCATTGCCCAACATACTTGTCATTTTGTTATAAGAATCCATAGCTATGTTAACATCTTTAAAGAATCCTATATGCCTTTAACTATAGTTAGCATGTTGTAAAATAGATCTCTTGAACTTATTCTTCCTATCTAACTGAACTATTGTATCCTTTGACCAACATCTTGCCACTTCACTCCCAACCACTCCAGCCTTTGGTAAATACCATTCTGCCCTCCAGATCTGTGAGTTCAAGTTTTTTAGATCTAACACATGACTGAGGTCATGCAGTATTTGTATTTCTGTGCCTCATTTATTTCAAATAAAATAATGTCCTTCAGGTTATTTATGTTGTTGAAAATGACAGAATTATTATTGTTTTTAAGACAGACTCTCCCATAGCCCAGACTGGAGTACAGTGGCATGATCTTGGCTCACTGCAGCCTCAACCTCCTGTGCTCAAGCAATCTGCTCACCTCAGCCTCTCAAATAGTGGGACTACAGCTGTGTGCCACCTTGCCTGACAAACTTTTGTATGTGTTGTAGAGAAAGGGTTTCATCATATTGCCCAGACTGGTGATCTGAGCTCAAGTGATCCACTCACCTTGGCCTCCTCTAGTGCTGGGATTATAGACATGAGCCACTGCGTTTGGCCTACTTTCTTGTTAATAGCTGAATAGTACTCCATAGTGCGTATATACCATTCTTTCCTTATCCATCCATCTGTTGATGGACACTGGTTGATTCCAAATCTTGTCTATGTTGAATAGCATTGCAGTAATATGGGGGTGCAGAGATCTCTTCAAGGTGCTGATTTTATTTCTTTTGAATACATAATCAGTAGTGGAATTATTGAGTCTTATGGTATTTCTATTTTTAATTTTTTCAGGAATCTCTATAATATTTTTGAAAGGCTAATACTAATATACATTTATACCAACAGTATCTAAGTGTTTTGTCTTCTTCTCATCCTCCAAAATCATTGTTATCATTTGTCTTTTGATAATTGTCATTCCATCAGATAGGTGATATTTGATTTTAATTTTCTTTACCCCCAGTGACTAATGATGTTGATCATTTTCCCATATATCTGTTCACTATTTGTATGTCTTCTGTTGAGAAATGTCTATTCAGATCTTTGCCCACTTTTAAATTAGATTATTTGATTTCTTGCTATTCAGTTGTTTGGGTTGCTTTTATATTTTGGACATTAATTCCATATCAAAAATATAGCTAGCAAATATTTTTCCCTTTCTGTAGATTGTTTTCTAGCTACTAAGTTTGACTTTACTATTCATGCTATTAAACCCATTTTAGATATTTAGTTTGCAAATACGTTCTTCCCTTTTGTAGTTTGTCTCTTCACTTGGTTGAATGTTTTCTTTGCTGTGAAAAGAACTTTTTTGTTTGATATCATTCCATTTGTTTGTTTTTGCATTTATTGCTTGTACCTTTTGTAGTCATATACAAACAAAAAATATTGCCTAGACCAAAGTCATAGAGATTTACACTGCTGTTTTCTTCTAGTATCTTTTTAGTTTCATATTTACATTTAAGTCTGTAATTCATTTTTAGTTGATTTTTGTATGTGCTATGAGATAAGGGTCTAATTTTATTTTTCCTTATGTGGCTATCCAATTTTCCCATATGTTGAAGGGACTGTTCTTTCCATTTTTGCTTATGGGAATTTGTCAAAAATCAATTGACTGTAAATGCATGGATTTATGTCTGGGATCTCAAGTTTACTTTATTGGTCTAAGTGTCTGTTTTTATGCCAATGCCATGATGTTTTAGTTACTATAGTTTTGTCATATATTTTGAAGTAGGGTCAGAAGTTTGATGCTTCCAGCTTGTTCTTTTTCCTCAAAATTGTTTTGTCTACTGGAGGTCTTTTTTGGCATCATGCATATTATGTATTTTTCTATTTCTGTGAAGAATACCATTGATTTTTTTTTTCTTTTTTGAGACGGAGTTTCGCTTTTGTTTCCCAGGCTGGAGTGCAATGGCACAATCTTGGCTCACCACAACCTCCGACTCCTGGGTTCAAGCAATTCTCCTGCCTCAGCCTCCCGAGTAGCTGGGACTACAGGCACATGCCACCATGCCCAGTTAATTTTTGTATTTTTAGTAGAGACGAGGTTTCACCTTGTTGACCAGAATGGTCTCGATCTCTTGACCTCATGATCCACCCGTCTCAGCCTCCCAAAGTGCTGGGTTATAGGCTTGAGCCACCATGCCCGGCTGATATTTTTATAGTAATTACATTGTCACATATATATTGATAGTAAATAGATTGAACTGGCAGATTGCTTTGGTATAAATATTTTAAGAATATTAATTTTCCAATCTATAAACACAAGATATTTTTATATTTGTGTCTTTTTCAATTTCTTTCATCACTGTTATATAAGTTTTCAGTATTATATAAGTTTTCAGAATAAGGTATTTCATTTTTTTAGTAAGGCTTATGTCTAAATATTTTATCTTTATTTTAGGAAATTGGAATTGTTTTCCTTGATTTTTTTTTAGACAGCTCACTGTTGGTGTATAGAAACAGTAGTAATTCTTGTATGTCAATTTTGTATCTTGAAACTTTACTACATTTTTAATTAGTTCTAAGAGACATTTGCTGGAGTATTTAGTATTTTCTATATATAAGTTCATGTCATCTGCAAACAAAAATGATTTTACCTTTTTCTTTCCCATTTTGTTCCCTTTTATTTCTTTCTTTTGTGTAATTGCTCTAGCTACGACTTCTAGTATGATGTTGAATGAATAAAGTGTCAAGAGTGGGCCTTCTTGTCTTGTTCCAGATTTTTACTTTTCCAAAAAAGCTTTCAACATTTCCTGTGGAGTATAATGTTAGTTGTGGGTTTGTCACAAGTGTCTTTTAATGTACTGAGGTTCATTCTTTCTATACATTATTTTTGATATTCTTTAATAATAAAAAGATGTCAAATGTGGTTTTTTTTTATTATTATTTGCATCTATTGAGATAGTCATAGGATTTTTGTTCCTCATTCTGTTAGTGTGATATATGACATTTATTAATGAGTGTATGTTGAATCTTCCTGCATCCCTGAATTGAATCTCATTTTATAATGGTCTTTTAATAAACTGGTTGATTTGGTTTGATAGTATTTTGTTGCAAATTTTTGCTTCTATCTTTATAAGGAATATTATCCTGTAGTTTCCTTTGTTTTACAGTTTTATTATATGACCTTTGTATCAGGGCAATTCTGGTCTTATAAAATAAGTTTGGAAGTAGTTATTCTTTTTTAGTTTTTTGGAAGAGTTTTAGAATAAATGGTATTACTTTTTCTATATTGTTTAATAAAATGTATCAAAGATGCCATTAGCTCTTGGGCTTTTCTTTGATGAAAGATTTTTTAGTACTGATTTAATCCTCTTTCTTGTAATGTCCTATTTTGACTTTTTATTTCTTCATAATTCAATGTTTACAGGTTGTGTCAAGAAATATATCAATGCCTTCTAGGTTGTACAATTTTGTTGTTATATAAGTTTTCAAAGTACCTCTTCCTATTCTTTGTATTTCTGTAGTGTTGGTTGTAATGTCTGCATTTTCTCATTGTTTTGTAGATGCTTTGTTCTCTCTTCATCTCTTGCTGTTTTATATATGGCTAAGTGACTTTCTTAAATGGAATGTTTTGATTCTCTTGTCTTTATTTTTTGCACATCTGGTATTGGTTTTTGTTTTGTGGTTACCATTAGGCTTAAAAGGAAATCTTATAATTATAGCAGGTTGTCTTAAACCTGCTGTTTAAGATATAACAGCTTAACTTTGATTAGAAAATTTTAAAAGCCCTTGTACAGTAATACATTCCCACATATATTTTGAGTTTCTAATATCATAATTTATATCTTTTTATATTTTTCTTAACAAATTATAGTAGATATAATTTTTAATAGTTTTGTCTTTAAACATTTATATAAAAATTTTAATTTTTTATCTCAATCTCTGTATTAAATTTCTCATTTTGATCACTTGTTGTCTTCTGATGTTGTTGAATTGTTGCTCTTTATTTTCTTGGAGGTTGCTAAGCTTCCTCAAAAAAATTATTTTGAATTTTCTCTCAGGCAGGTCATAAATATTTATTTCTTTAGAATTGGCTACTAATACTTTATTTTGCCTCCTTTTTGTTGATATTCTATTTTCCTGATGGTTTTGATCCTTGTAGTCATGTACTGATGTCTGCACATTCTAATAAGTAGCTTTTTGTTCCAATCTTCATATATAGACTCTCTTTATCTGGGAAAGCCCATCAATAGGCAGCCTATCTAGAGATTATGGGCAAGCTGTCTGGTGTGGTCTCAAAGCCTAAGGTCTCTGTGGTTAGTATGGCTCTTGGTCAGGCCAAAAGCCTGGGGAAACTGGCCAATGTGGCACTGGAGCACACCAGAAGCCGAAGGATTTACATGGCTGTTACAGCACTGAGTAGTGCCTGGATCTTGGGGCCACTGAAGCCTGCTTATCACTGTTGTCTGCCAGGAGTTTGGGGCCACTACTATTGGCCCAGTGGTAGTGCAGGCTGGAAACAGAGTCGGCCATGAAAACCTAAAGCCTGGAGATTTGTAATCCTCCCTGGTAGTGGGGTGGACTTAGATGCCTAGTCTACAGTTATATTCCTAGAATATGGAGCCCTACAGGTCTTCTTCAAGCTTTGTTTTACTGTGCTGAACTCACTGTTGATGTCCAAGGCCAAGTCCTGTGCTCAATTCCTCATTTTTCCCTGAGCAAATAATAGCTCTCTGTTGATTGTACTGAATGTGCTTGGGGAAGGGGTAACCCAATAATGTAAAACTGTCCTTCCAACCCTCTTCAAATCATCTTTTTTTTAATGCTACACATACACATTGTCATTTTTCATCGTGTTTCTTTAACTCTTATAAAGATATTTTGGCACATGAATAGATGTTCCAACTGCTATTCGTGTGGCAGATTATTATCACTGGTGAGACATATTCTGTTATTTTACACTATCTCTTTCAACAAAATTATTTTGACCGCCTACAATGTGTCAAGATTTACTGTAGATGCTAAGAATAAATAATACAAAGAAAATGTGTGCTTTCCTTGGTCTCACAAAAATGCATACAAAGAACTAAGTGATATCAGGCACCCTGATGAAAACAATGAATTATAGTAAGGTGAATATCATAAGGAGATAAAATGGTAAGGCAAACCATTCTAATGAGATGGATTTCTAAATAGAGATCTTCATGAACTGAAGGGATAAACCATACAATTATTTAGGAGGAGTAGTTTCCAAGATACAAGAATAGTCAGAAGAAAGCTGCCCTCAGGAAAAGCAGAGATCCCACTATCTTGACATTTTTGGTCTCTGTTATATAACCCTTCTCTGAGCTCTTACAAAATATTCTTTCCTAATCATATAAACTGATACACTTTTTATAACAATCTGCTTGGTTGACTATTTTTTTCAACCGTTATGCAAGCACTTACACAGCAAAGTCCCTGCCTAAATTTTTACTGTTTTTGGTACACAGTGTCTATGTATAAAAGCTAAGAATATATGTTGTCAAAAATGAAAATATAAGCATACATTCCTTTATCGACACAACTACACAGCATGTATGAATATATATATTCACTTAATGACATGGATACTGTATGTGCCTTGTGTCCCTAGACAATTTCGTTGGTGTGGGAACATCACAGAGAGCACTTACACAAATGTAGGTGGCACAGCCTACTATACACCTAGGATAAATGGTATATTCTATTGCTCTTAGGCTACAAAACTATACAGCATGTTACTGTACTCAATACTGTAGGCAATTGTAATAAAATATTAAGGGTTTATATATCTAAACATATCTCAGTGTAGAAAAGGAACATTAAAAGTATGATATAAAAGGCCAAAACTTTTATACTTATATAAGGCACTTACCGTAAATGGAGCTTGCAGGACAGGCAGTTGATCTGGATAAGTCAGTGAGTTAATGACGAGTGACAATGAAGGCCTAGGACATTGCTATACAGTACTGTAGACTTTCTAAATGCTGTCCAGCTATGCAACACTAAGTTTATCAAGTAATCTCTTTACTTCGAAAAGTTAACACTCGCCTACTGTAATTTGTTTTGGCTTATATACTTTTAATTTTTTTAAAAGTTGACTATTTTGTAATGACAGCTGAAAACACAAACACATTGTACAGCTGTAAAAAAGGCTTTATTTGTATCCCATTCTTTAAGCATTTTTCTATTTAAACTTTTTTTTGCTTTTTACACTTTTTTTGTTAAAAACTAAGACACATACACAGAGACATTAGACCAGGCCTACACGGGGTCAGGATCATCAACATCACTGTCTTCCACCTCCAGTCTTGTCCCACTGGAAGTTCTTTAGGAACAATAATATGTATAGAGCTGTCATCTTCTATGATAAGAATGTCTTCTCCTGAAATACTTCTTGAGAGACTTGCCTGAGGCTATTTTACAGTTAACTTTTAAAAAGAAAAGTAGAAGGAGTACAATCTAAAAAAATACAACCTAAAAATATAGTATAGTAAATAGTTAACATTGTTGCTTATTTTATTATCAAATATTATACATGGTATATAATTATGTGTTATACTCTTTTATACTACTGGCAGTGCAGTGGTTTTGTCTAAATAAGCATCACCACAAACCTGTGAATAAAGAGTTGCACCACAACATTATAACAGCTCTAACATCACTAGGTGATAGAAATTTTTTAGCTCCATTATAATCTTATGGTATCCACCATTGTATATGTTGTCCATTATTGACTGAAACATTGTTATACAGTGTAAGACTGTGTATATACACACATACACACACATACATCCACATACCCCTATAGATATGTATTGTTTTATACACACGCATACAACCTATTGATTGTTTCTTTCTGAGTGAATCCTTAATGATATAGACTGATACTAAGAGTCATTCTGAAAGAATGGAATTATATTTTCTGAATTGTTCCTTCTAGAATTTGTTCTTTAATCTGATTAGATTTAAATTCATTAGTAACTGTTTCCAGTGGTACAGATGGATTCTTTCACTGGTAAAGATGGCATTGATGTCACTATTATGCTGTGGCAGTAGAGATAAGCAAAATATTATCATGAACATTTTTTTGTTAAAAACTAAACAGAATCAAATACTTACAAAAGGTAAGTTTTGGGTGACTATATATTTGACACCTTTCAATGCATTTGCCAAAATAATAGGTATAAAAAGATTGACTAATTGCTAATAATTATCCTGGGAAATATAGAGAAAAATAAAATAATGTACTTAAAATTCTAGTTCCAATCAAACTTACATAACATGAAAATTTCTATATCTGGCCTGAAATAAACCTTTGTCTCCTATAGCCAGAGCTGAGGTTTCTGATAATTCAATCCAAATCTTACAAATGATATAATTAGCAAATCTTACAAATGTGTAAGTTATCCAAACTGAATACTCCATTATAATCTTATGGTACCACCATTGTATATGTTGTCCATCATTGACTGAAACATTGTTATACAGTATAAGACTGTGTACACACACACACACACACACACACACACACCCATAAAAGGTATTTTCTTTTAAAGTTACAGCATTGATTGACTAAGAAGGGAATTCTGAAAATTGGAATGGGGGGCCCTGGAAGGATCCTGATCAGTCTGGGAATATTGAAACCCTAAATTCTCCTGAGTTTTTGTCAGTAGATGCAGCTCTTTAATCCCATTCTGAGTTAACCCACAATTGCCTGAAGAAGCTGTAATTGCCTCTCCTAAGGTAGTTGCCTCAAGTATCAGGTGACCAAAAGATAAAGAACAAAGAATGACGCGTGAGGAAATGCACATAATCCAAAAGATCCGCATGATTTTCCTTCTTCATGCAGACAAAAATCTGTAGAGTATGTGTAGGAATTAATATTAACAGCACTAACTGTTTGGGATAGTGGTTGAATGAACACAGCATTGGAGTAGACCAAGTTTATTCATGTAGGCCAAATAGAGATTCTAGAGTCAATGATATAGCTCAATTGGTTAAAAATGACTCTAACAGTTTGTCTGGCTGATTGTCTGGGACACAGAAATAAGTTATCCTATACTAACTATATTTAATAGTAATGCCAGGATTTGCCTTGGTGTACTGTAGAGGAACGTGTAGTGTCATGGGTCTTTCAACGGGTTATGTAGGTCTCTATGTCTGATACCTAAACCCTGAAGGCTGGGCAGTAAATCAAAACTGTGGTGCCCAACCAAGGAACAGGTGTCCCTGAGAACCCACACATCCTCGAGAGTATCTGAGAAACTACCAAAAAAAAAAGTATCATTGCTCAAGCTGTAAAATTAGCTTAAAACCAGGTTAGAGATGAGAGGTGGTGCAGATATCTAGAGCACTCCCACCACCGTCCAGGAGTGCCTTGTATATAAGTCCTAATAAACTCATCTACCCATCATATTGGACTTGTCTGAGTCCCTCTTTGGTGTCTTGGTTTATTCTCAATTCTAGGGGATATTACAATTGCAAGTTTTCTCATAACACAACATATTAAAAAGTTAAGGGAGATTGGAATGTTAGAGTGAATTTATCATGTAAGACTTGCTTACCGCCCCACCACCCCCCACCAAGGAGGATCCTAAGGATACAACTTTTGCCGCAATTGTGAGAAATATATTTATTAAGGATTCTGAGGATCCTTGAAGAGCTCTGGGGTTGCTCTTCTTTGTAGGCCAGAAATTATAATGGGAACTGCTGTCACTGAACTGGGATCTTTAAATACAGCAGTGATTATTTGAATCTGGGATAATGGGACTTACTTAATCACTAAAGATAATGTTGGAGTGGTTACCATAGTGAACACACTTGGAGAGGCATATAGCATTAAGTTATTATGGTGTCCATAGAAGAGAAATATGTGAGAAATTGATTAAATTTTTTCCTGATCTGTATAAGTGAAAGAGCTCTAGTTTAAGCTAACAATAGTGTTGCTTGATCATTTAATTTTAAGACTTGAGCAATAAAGTCATAAAGTCTGTAAGATTTTAAGATTTGTAGACTCAGAACCCCTTGAGTGAAAAGACTAGGTCCCCTGTAGGAAAGACCACACAAGACTCAAAATCGGTACTGGTTATCTTTTTCCCAGTTTTCTCGAAAAGACTTATGAAATTTTATCATGGTCATTCTGCATTGAGGAAAAACAGATTATCAGGTTTGGGGAAGGTTATCAGACACTGGCTCTGAACTGACATGAAGTTCAGGAGACCCAAAGTGTCACTGTTGTCCATCAGTCAGAGTTGAGGTTTATGGGGCTCAGGTGATGAGGAGTCTTAGCTCAAGTCCATTTCACGATAGATTCAATGGCTTTCTAAATCCTTCCTGTGATTATTTCTCAGTTCTGGAATGCATACTTGGAATAGACATATACAACAACTGGCAGAGTCCCCAAACTGGTTCTCTGATTGGCAGAGTGAGGACCATTGTGGTTGAAAGGTCAAATTGGGACACTAGAATTGCTTCTATCTACACAAATAATAAGCTAAAAGTGGTAACATGTTTCAAAGGAATTGTCGACATTAGTACCATCTCATGGAAATGAAAGATGCAAGGGCGGTATTACCATTGCCTCCCCATTCAGTCACCTATTTGGTCTGTGCATAAAACAGAGGGATCTTAAAAAATAATAATGAATTATCTTAAATTTAACCTGGTAGTGACTCCGGTTGAAGCTGGTGATCAAATGAGGTTTCACTTCTTGAACAAATTACCATACCTCCTGATACCTAGTGTGCGGCTATTTACCTAGAAAGTGTCTATTAGTAAAACTCAACAAAAGCAGCTTTATTTTAGCCGATAAGCCAGCAGTATACTTTCCTTCTCCTACCTAAGTGTATGTAGCCCTATGCCATAAATTAATGTGCGGGGATCTATTAGGTTGGTACAACTATAATTGTGGTTTTTGCTATTAAGAGTAATTTATTCTTTTGCACCAACTTAATCGTTTGCCTTTTCATTTCACAAGACATTACACTAGTTTCATTAATGACATTATGCTGTTAGGGCCTAATGAGCAAGAAGTAACAACTACCTTACACTTATTAGTAAAACAATTGTGTGTCAGAATATGAGAAATAAATCTCACAAAAATCCAGGAGACTTCTACCATAGTGAAATTTCTAGGGATACAGTGCTTTCTGGCAGATTGAAAGGCACCATTTATGGGAAGGATAAATTGTTGAATCTGGCCCCTTCTGCAATCAAAATAAAGGTACAGTGTTCAGTATGTCTTTGATTTTTAAAGGCAACATGTTTCTTATTTTCGTGTGCTATGCTGCCCTATTTACCAAGTGACACAAAAAGATTCTTGTTGGCCTCACAACAAAACAAAGTTTTGCATAAAGTTCAGGGTTCAGTGCAAGCTACTCTGCTTTTTGGGCCATATTAGCTAATATGTACAATGGTTCTTGATGTGTCCCTGGCAGATAGAGATGTTGTTCTAAGTCTTTTACAGGCTGCTATAGCAGAAACCCCTAGGATGTTAAAGAAAATTCTTGCCATCTTCTGTAGATAAGAACTTTTGTTTTGAGCAACAGATGAATACTTTCTACTGGGACTTAGTAGACATTGAATGTTTAATCATGGGCTATGAACTTACCATACAACATAATCTGCTCGTCATGAAGTGAATGTTCCCTCAACCCTCAATCCATTGAATCAGACATGTGCACCAGCACTCCATAATCAAAAGGAAGTGGTATATATGAAATTATTCTTGAGCAAGTCCTTAAGGCAAAATCCATTCACATGGAAAATTGGTATAAATGTTCATGGTTTCCACTTCTGCTACATTACCTTCTCTCTTCCAATTCACACCAACAGTATGATGCATATTCCCTGTAATCAGCTGACTCAGGAAGAAAAAATTGAGGCCTTGTTTACAAACGATTCTGCAGGAACTATGTGACATGCAGGAACTACTTGAATGTAAACTGCTATAGTACTGCAATCGCACTCTGGGATAACTCCGAAGGACAGTGGTGAAAGGAAATCCTTTCATTGGGCAAAATGTTGATTAGTGCACGTGGTTGTTCCTTTTTCTTGGAATGAGAAATATTCAAATGGACAACTGTATACAGATTCATGAACTTTGGCCATTGATGTGTCTGACTTGTCAGGGACTTGGAAGTAACATGATTGGAATATTGGGAGACAAAGATGTCTGGAAAAAACAATTGTGTACAGATCACGTTAAATGGGCAAAACACGAAAATATGTGTGTTCCATGTAAATGATCACCTACAGTTTCCTGAGCAAAAAAGGATTCCAGAAATAAAAGGAGTTATAATGACCCTCTCTCTGGATGCCAGCCAGTCTCTTACCCCAGCTATGTCTTGTATTGCTCAGTGGGTTCATGAACAACGTGGTCAGTGCTGACAGGATGGAGGTAAGGCACGGGTTAAGAAACACGGCCTTCTATGATATGACTGCGGGCATGATGTGTCAGCCGCAGAAATTAGAACTGATTCTCTGCTATGGCATCACTCTCCAGCATGATTAGTTTATCTTGTTGGCAGTTTGATTGCATTGAATGGTTTTCATCTTGGAAGTGGCAGCATTTTGTTCTTACTAGAATAGACACTCTCGATATGGATTTACCTTCTTTATATGCAGTTAGCAAAAACTTCCATTCATGTACTTACAGAATGATTTATTCACTACCATCGTGTTCTGTACAGCTATAGAGCTGTACAATTCTAGCTTGCTTCTTTGCAGTAACTCACTGCATGGCAAAAATATATATATATATATATACATATATGGCTATGAGCCCATGCTCACAGATTTCAATGGTCCTACCACTTCACTTATCTTCCTGGAGTAGCTGGCTTGAAAGAACGGTGGAATGATTTTTTTGAAGACTCACCACAGCACCATCTTGGTGGCAATAACTTGTAGATATGGGACAATATTCAACAAAGTTTGTATGTGCTTTTAATCAGCATGCCATATATGGTAACATTTACCCTGTAATCAGAAATCAAGGCACGGGTTTGGCAGTGGCTCCACTCACCATTTCCCCTAGCAATGTGCTAGGAAAACTTTTGCTTTCTGTTCCCCCCTCATTAATCTGTATTAGTCATCCAAGAGATCTTAGTTTCAAAGGCCTTCTACAAGGAGGTACAGCATTCATTTCACTAACCTGGAAGTTAAAACTGCTACCAAGCACTTTCGGTTCTTCGTGCCTCTGAATCAATGGGAACAAAGAAAGTGACCATCCTGGCTCAAGTGACTGATCCTGATTAAATAACACTGCTACGTGTGTACCTATGCAACAATATTGTATATTCTTCACATGTACCCCAAAACCTAAAATGCAATAAAAAAAAAAAGAAAAAAAAAAGAAAAAAATCAGGCGGCTGCAACACAGTAGAGGTGAGGAACAGTATGTTTAGAATACAAAAGTACCTGTAGGGTGTGTCTTAGCATTCCCATGCCATGTGATTAAAGTCACTGGTAAATGACAACCACCCAGTTTAGACAGCAGGACTAGAAATGGCCCAGTCTACTCAGGAAGAAACATTTGGGTTTCCCCACCAGGTAAATCAAACAGCTGAAATGCTTGCTGAAGGCAGGAAGGATGTGGGCTAAGTAGTGGAATGTGGTAGCAGCCATGAGCATGTGACCAGTCACAATAAATGAAGGCTGCTAATTGTTATGAGATTTATTTCTTATTTTGTTTTGAGTATGTGTGTACATAAAATATTTTGTTTCTCCCCCTCACTTCTTTTCTTATTACATAACATAAAACGTATTAATAATAGTTAACTTTACATCATGTTATTTAATTTACAGGATTTCGAGAAGGGTAACCATCACCCAAGGACTTTACATCCCCTTTTGAGATGAAGGTTAAAATGTTTTCTATTGTATGCAGAATTATTGTGTCATGTTATGTAAAAATACGCTTTGTTTTTGTTTTTATTTGGATATTTAGCATGGTTTAAGTTGATGGGTATAGATACTAAGTTGACAAAGGGTAGACTACAATGACAAATTTCATGCCAACCTGAGTAGGCTATAATGCATAGTTATTTGATGAAACATTAATATAGGTGTCACTGTGAAGATATTTTGTAGATGATTGGTTAACATCTAAAATCAATTGGCTTTAAAGGATATTATCCTGCATAATGTGTGTGACCCTCCTCTAATTATTTAAAGGCCTTAGGCTGTTCATGGTGGCTCACACTTGTAATTTCAGCAACTTGGAAGGCCTAGACAGGAGGATGATCTCATTCCAGGAGCTGGAGGCTGCAGTGAGCCATGAGTGCACCATTGTACCCCTGCCTCAGCAGACCCAGACTGTCTCAAAAAAAGGATTAATAAAAGAGAAAAATCTAAGGTTTTCTACAAAATAAAAAATTCTGCTCTCCTGACTAAAGCATCAACTGCTGTCTGATTTTTCAGCCTGTTTTTGGCCTCCCTACAGATTATCAACTTGACAGACCCAACAATCATGTGAAATCTGATTCGATTTTTTAAAAATCTCTTTCTCTTCTTTCAATCTACTCTATTCATGGTTACTTTTCTCTAGGGAACTCTCTGTGATACAATGATGTAAATACAGACAGTATTTCTTCAGAGAAAAAGCAATTTAAAAAGGAGCAAACACCCCTAAAACTGCAGTAGAGAGCATTATCATTAATGGGACTGTTCAGACTCTATGTTATCTGGTCATCAATATTTACGACACTGATTTTTTTTTTATCTCTTACTATAAGCTTTATTCATAGGGCCTTCACTGTTTAAACTTTCAGATACACTACCCTCTAAACAAACCTCATACTTGTTTACATTACTGGCATTCTTTCTGCCATTTGAAATCACCTCCCATGGTTCAGTGCCTATTCAAATGTTATGTACACTTCAGGGTCCATCAGATACCTCCTTTTCCAGAATGCTTCTCCAGTCAGTCAAGTGATAAAGCAATGCTTATGTTTAAGCCATTTTATAGCCATAGTTCTTACTGCCAGGACTGGCATCTAATCAGTTTTCTGACTTAAAAAAAAATATCAATATTTCTTGGGTATTAGTACTTGTACTTTCTGTAGCTATCTATTTACTCAAAAGCCTTTAGGCTAAGTGGGAAAACATGTAAATATAACAAACTACAGATATACACTGTCTATAGCTGATGACTGTTATAACACTGGAACTACAGGCAATCTCACTTATCTTTGAGTAAATCAAATCACCTATTTTCAGCATGCTACACTTTTTGCTCATACCCACCTTACTTTGCTGATACTATTCACAGTGTAAGACATGTACATTTTGAAATGTTCTTCCTTGTAGAATTTTTGTAATTCAATGTACTCTTTCCCATTAATATCTTCCCTCTAGGTACTCTCATATAATGGCCTGTCCAGAAAACTGTAACATGATCCTCTGTAACTCCAATTTTTCCATTGAGCTCCAATAAGACATTTTATAGACCTCTCAAAATTGCCATAGTAAAATAGGAACACGGATGCCTTCTATTATTTAAGTAGAATATGTTGTCATCTTCTATCTTTTTTATCTCAGTCAATGGAGCCAACACGAACCCAGTTATCTTCCGAAAAACCTAAAAAAAAAAAAAAAATTCTTTTTTCTGCTTCATTTCCCATACCATATTAAGCTTATATTGTTGATTTTCTTTCCCAAATTATTGCCCTGTCTATTGATTTCCTATAGTCTTCAGTGCCAACATGTAAACCACTATCACCTTCTGTCTAGGCTACTAAAATAGACATTGGCCATATTTGTTTGCAACCTATAAGTCTATAATGACTCAAAATTATATTTTTGCATTACAAAACAAATAATTTCATTCTCTTTCTTAAGCCCTCAAATGGGTTTGCAATGTACTTAAAAGAAAATTTGACTAACTTTATCTGGTACCATTCTCCAGTCTCTGAGTTCTTTACTCATTGGTCCATGTTCAACTTTCCAAACACACAATCACTCTTGACTAAAGGTTTTAAATTTGCATAACCCAAGTTCCTTCTATAACTGACTACTTTCGGCTGTCCATATCTCAGAATCAAATCTAAATTGATAGATATTTTCTCCACTTTTTTGTCACTTCTCCCTGCTTTATTTATAAAAAGCTACAATGATCATAAATAAAAGCACATTTATAAATTTGTTGGCTGTATCTCTCCCACAAAAACTCAATATCCAAATTTAAAATTCATGAAAGTAAGATTTCATCTGTCCAACTGAATCACTAACAAATGAAATAGATCTGCCAGGCACAGTGGCTCACACTTGCAATCTAGCATTTTGGGAGACTGAGATGGGTGGATTACTTGAGATCAGAAACTCAGGATTAGCTGGGAATCACAGAGAGACCCCTCTAAACAAAAACAAAACAAAACAAAACAACAAAAACAAAAATTAGCTGATGTGATGGTGTGCACCTGTGGTCCTAGCTACTTGGGAGGGTGAGTTGGGAGGATTGCTTGAGCCTGGGAGTCTGAGGCTGCAGTGAGCCAGGATTATGCCACTGTACTCCAGCCTGGGTGAAAGAACAAGACCCTGTCTCAAATAAAGCAAAACAAAACAAATTAAGATAAAAAGATCTTGATACATATATCTATTCAGTAAATGTGTTTAAACAAAGAAGTAAAAATAAAGTTCCAAGTTATGCATATAAGAGTAATACTGTTCTACTGTAGACATAATTCATAATAATCTCTGAAAATCACCTATTTTAATGTTTTCACATAGAGCATGACATAATAAAAATACTATATAAAAATTCACATTCAGAAATTATATACTTGAACTATGTAATTAATGTATGTGAATTCTTTGAGATGTAGAGAAAAATATATTTCAGAAATTAAACTATTTTTAAAAATAACAACTTCAGTAGCTATTTCATAAACATAACATTGGCAACTATACATGTAGTGTCATTGGAAAAAACTTGTAGAGGTCAGCTGCTTACACTTTCATTAGAGGAAAATATTGGTTTCCATATATAAATGTGTAGATTTAAGTAGTCATTACTTTGTTCTTTTATACAATTTCATTTTCAGCATAGGTTCAGATATCTATTTCATCAGAGCTCTAACAACTTTTAAAAGCTTTGATAATTACATCTTTAGTATAGTAAAGTATAATATTGCAAAAAGATATGAGAGAGATTTAGGAATAATTATTTCTATTTTTTAAAGGGGCTCTGGTAACAGACAAAACAAGCATCAATAACAAAAGAAAACAGGAACAACAGAATCAGCCAAATGTTCACAGAGAAAAAGGAAATACTGCCTAACAGCAACGTTCTTTATTAAGATGTAATAAAAAATAACATGAAGTTCACCACCTTCAAATGACCTGATAATGGAGGGATTCACAGCACTGGACTTGAGGGGTTGCTGGCTACTAATCTGGGTAGAACCAAGGGGGTAGACAAAGGAAAGTATTTTTTATTTATATCTGCATATCAGTGTTTAATAAATAAAGGGATTAAATGAAGCTACAGGTTTGAGAACTATTGATTCTCTTATGTTGGCGAAGTATTGCAAACAATGTAACTGACTATAATATTACTGTATGTTTTCTAAAAACCACAATAGGACCAGGGGCAATGGCTCACACCTATAACCCAAGCACTTTGGGAGGCTGAGGCAGGCAGATTGCCTGAGGTCAGGTGCTTGAGACAAGCCTGGCCAACATGGTGAAACCCTGTCTCTACTGAAAATACAAAAATTAGCCAGACATGGTGGCATGTGCCTGTAATCCCAGCTACTCGGGAGACTGAGACAGGAACAGGCAGAGGCTGCAGGGAGTCAAGACTACGCCACCTCACTCAAGCTTGGTTGACAGTGAGACTCCCTCTCAAAAATAAAGTAATTAATTAAAAAAATTAAAATAAAAAATAAAGACCATAAAATAAAAAATAAAGACCACAATAGAAAACATGAGCTGGGGACATGTCAAAATATCACTCGCATTATATGTGCTGTCTGGTCAAAGATGGGCAAGCAGTAGCTTAAAACATGTACTTTAAAAAAAAAAAAGTAAAACTTTCCAATTTCTTTCTAAAGTAAGATACATATTTTATCAAATCAAAACCACATTGAAATACCATCTCACGCCACTTAGAATGGCGATCATCAAAAAATATGGAGACAATTTCCAGACATCAAAAAATCTCCAGTTGCTGGAGAGAATGTGAAGAAATAGTAATACTTTTACACTGTTGGTGGGAGTGTAAATTAGTTCAGTCACTGTGGAAGACAGTGTGGCGATTTCTCAAAGATCTAAAACCAGAAATACCATTTGATCTAGCAATCCCATCACTGAGCATATACCAAAAGGAATATAAATCATGCTATTATAAAGATACATGCACACGTATGTTCATTGCAGCACTATTCACAATAGCAAAGACATGGAATCAACCCAAATGCCCATTAATGATAGGCTGGATAAAGAAAATGTGCTACATATACACTGTGAAATACAATGCAACCATAAAAAGGAACTAGATCATGTCCTATTTGGGGATATGGATGGAGCTGGAAGCCATTATCCTCAGCAAAATAACGCAGGAACAGAAAACCAAACACCACATGTTCTTGTTTATAAGTGGGAGCTGAACAATGAGAACACATGGACACAGGGAGAGGAACAACACACACTGGGGCCTGTCAGGGGTAGGAGTGGGAGGAGGGAGAACATCAGGATACATAACTAATGCATGCTGGGCTTAATACCTAGGTGATGGGTTGATAGGTTCAGCAAACCACCATGGCACACATCTACCTATGAAACAAACCTGTACGTCCTGCACTGGTATCCCAGAACCTTAAATTAATTCAAACAAAAACAAACAAAAATAAAGTCATTGTCAGCTAATTCTAACATCTTGTTATTTCAGCATGTTAGTTGAGATTTTCCTAGCTCTTCATAGGTTGAGAAATTTTGTATTGTAGTCTGGACATTTTGAATGTTATGAGTCTCTGGGTCTTGTTTAAAATTCTATGGAAAACATTTCATTCTGTTTTTTAACTTTAGTGGGTTATAGATATGGTTGGGTTCAGATTGTAAGCTCTGATCAGCCTTCGGTGGTTTGTGGTTTCAGGGTTAGTTGCGCTCACACTCACTGCTGTTCAGAGCAGTCCTGCATGTGCACCACCTGGTGGCCAATCTAGGAGGTGGGAGTTGGTTTACCTCGTAGTTTATAGTTCTATCTCAAGGCTTTGGACACAATGTTTAGGGTCAGATTCATGAATGTGTGACTTGTGGACAAGCCGAGGGATTCTTAAACAACTTGATCAAGTCCCTTTCCCAAGTTCCTAGTACTTCCTGATTCCTGGGTTCCCCTTTTCAGTCCTCCAACCTGAAGAAAAACAAAAAAGAAGACGGGGGATTTCTCCCTCTCCTTTGAGCATTAGGGGACCACGTCCTTGAGCCAGAACCAGAGGGTTTCTCTTGGTCTTGTCTCCATTCATGCAGAGGCCCATGTCTAGGTCCCACACTACCTTCCATCTAGTCTGGGCAACAGTGAAGCTAAAAATATAGTAAACTCACCACCATTTAGAGGTACTTTAAACTCTGGTCTTCCTTTCCAGTCTCTGCCGCTATATACGCACAGTACCCAAGTCATTGTTCCGTGCATTTTGTCCATTTTTACAGCCTCTTCTGGTGGGAGAACAGGGTCATCATAACTACATGACTCAAAACTCAGCCCCATCTTACCTGAAACCTGGAGCCTAGTTTTGAATCATGTAGTTAACCCAATTAATACCCAATTAATGGACACGTGGACTATTCTTCCTGCCTTTTGAATTGTAGTGTTTCTGAAAATTCTGTTTTTAGTATTTTTATCTAATCCCTTCATAACAATGATTCTCAACTTCGATTTTTATTAGAATCACCTAGACAAATTAAAAAAACAAACAAACAAACAAAACGTTCAAGTCCAGGCCACATCCCAGCCAAATTAAACCAGAACCTCTGGGAATAGGATCCAGGAATTGATACTTATATTTAAAGAAGATATTCCACACCCCTTACCCCATCCTTTAATCCTTCAAACCTGTTCTTCCTATAGGCTTCCTCATTTCACTTAATATTGTTGCCACCCACCAAACTCCCAAGTTAGACACCTGGGAGTTGGCCTGAACTCAGCTCCAGAAGTTTTGCATTCAGGCTACCCTCTGCCCTGTCATTGCCAACTCAGAAATGTCTTCAAATGTGGCCCTCATCTCTCTCTCTCTTTCCTTCCTTCTTTCTTTCTTTCCTTCTTTCCTTCGCTCTCTCTCTTCCTTCCCTTCCCTTCTTTCCTTCTTTCTTTTCTTTTCTTCTTTTTGCTTTTCTTTTCTTTTCTCTTTTCTTTTCTTTTCTTTTCTTTCGACACAGGGTCTCACTCTGCCTCCCAGGCTGGAGTGCAGTGGTGCAATCACCACTCACTGTAGCCTTCACCTCCTGGGCTCAAGTGATCTTCCTGCTTCAGCCTTCCGAGAAGCTGGCACCACAGGTGCATGCTGCCATGGCTGACTGATTTTTTTATTTTTAGTAGAGACGGGGTCTCACTTTGTTGCCCAGGCTGGTTTCACACGCCTGGCCTCAAGCAATCTTCCTGCCTCAGCCTCCGAAAGTGCTGCAATGACAGGTGTGAGCCACCGTGCCCAGCCGTCTCTATTCTTTTAATCCAGCTCATCTGGCATAGCCAGTCATTGGTTTCCCTCTCACTGGGCTGTCTTGCCAAACACTCTCACTGCTGCCAAAGGGATTTTCCTAAAAGAAGACTCTGTCAAGCTCCTTGTAAAACCTCCCTAGCACCTCCTGGCCCCCATTCTGGAGTCTAAACTCTTGGGCAAGGCACGCAAGGCTTGTCATACCTGGCCTGGACTTCTTCTCCTAACTTCTCTCTCATCACCCATACATCTCTGCTCCCCATCTCCCAAAGACACACAGACATTCCCGAAATACCCCTGGCCTTGACACACCTTTTTGTTGTCCTACAGAAATGCTTGCCTACTTTGATGCCTGGCCATCGCCTTTTCAACCTTTAAGAACCAAATGAAATGTGAACCACTCGCCAGTGCTTCCCAGCTGATGTCACTGCTGATCCTCCAGCTTTGGCGATAGTGCATTATCATGGTCACAGACTGGCAGCAAGAGTGAAACTCGGTCTCAGAAAATAAGTAAGTCATGGTCACACAACTCCACTGAAACTGTTTACATGACTGTCTCTCCGACTAGACTGGAGCGCCTTGAGGGTGGGAACTTATTAACATTTGTCTTTCTGGGAAAGCACACAGTGCCTGACTCACAGCAGACCCACAGTGGGTGTTCAAATAAATGAATATATAGCAGACAGGAGCCCAGGAAGCAGCTCTGTGAGATTAAAGAGGTAAAAAGAAAGAGAATGAAATGTAGGCGTTTAAACACAGCAAGAATGTTTGCAAAATGGAATGAGATTGCCAAAGTTTCTTTTCTTTTCTTTTCTTTTTTTGAGACAGAGTCTTGCCCTGTTACCCAGGCTGGAGTACAATGGCACGATCTCGGCTCTCTCCAACCTCTGCCTCCTGGGTTCAAGCGATTCTCCTGCCTGAGCCCCCATGAGTAGCTGGGATTACAGGCATCTACCACCATACCCAGCTAATTTTTTTAATCTTGAGTAGAGATGGGTTTCATTATGTTGGCCAGGCTGGTCTCAAACTCCTGACCTCGCAAACTGCCCACCTCAGCCTCCTAAAGTGCTGAGATTACAGGCATGAGCCGCTGTGCCTGGCCGAGATCGCCAAAGTTTCTAAGCTCAAAGTAGTCATTTCTGGTTTAGGTCAATGTATTGATTTGATTTCAAAACCAGCATGCATGTTTTCTTATCTGAAGGAAAAGGAGGTGCCATGGAAATACAATGAACTCGTAAAATAGGTATAAAGCCAAACTCCAAGGAAATGAGGAAATGCCTCTGATCTGGGAAGCGGCATCATTTGCCAAACTTGAATACAATTCCCAGCTCACTGTATGGGAAACATACGCAAGTTAATTAACTTCTTTGAGTCTCAATTTTCTCATCTGTACAATGGGCACAATATTTCCTATCTCATAGGATTGTGTTGCAGATTGAATGAATTAACTCATATTTCTAGTATATTGTTGAGAGCCTGGTAGTGTTATTTTTATTTTCTGGTGATGTAGGGAATGAGTTGGCAGAAGTTGATGAAAAGAGGCATGTGTCTATTTCAGTTGGAGTCTTTATTGTCTTCAGCTTCTTAGAGGAGAAAGCCTTTGAATTCCCTCGTCGTCAAGTCTAGGGATGGGCTGGCAACCCAGGTTGCTCCTCTGGCTTTTGGCCACTGCTCTTGGTCCAGCTGGCCCACTTCTCCTCTAAGACCCACGGAGCAACAAGGAGCCAGCACTGTCCCCTCATGCAGGAAAGTGCCTCATTCCTCTTCCACGTGTCCTTGACTCCTGAAATAATAGGGCAATATTTGAACACCGTATACCTGGACAGGCCCTATTTGCCAAGGACATTCTAAAAATATACTGTTGGGATTGAAAAAAAAAAACTTGCTGATTCTAAAGATCTCTGGAAGAGGAACCTTCTAAATGTATGTCCACAGAAATAGCCAGACCTTGAGAGGTCCATTCAAAGTATATGAGGGTGCAGTGGCCTGTGTCTGGAATCCCAGTTACTTGGAAGCTGAGGCAAGAGGATCACTTAAGCTCAGGAGTTTGAGACCAGACTGGACAATACAGTGAGACTTTGTTTCTATATAAAAAAAAAAAAAATATGTACATGCTGGGCGCGGTGGCTTATGCCTGTAATCCCAGCACTTTGGGAGGCTGAGGCAGGCGGATTGCCTGAGGTCAGGAGTTCGAGGCCAGTCTGGCCAGCATGGTGAAACCCTGTCTCTATTAAAAATACAAATAAATTAACTGGGTGTGGTGGCAGGCACCTGTAATTCCAGTTACTCGGGAGGCTGAGGCAGGGGAATTGCTTGAACCAGGGAGGCGGAGGTTGCAGTGAGCTGAGATCATGCCACTGCACTCCAGTCTGGGCAACAGAGTGAGAGTTTGCCTCAGAAAAAAAAAAAAAAAAAAAAAAAAAAAAAAAAAAAAAGGGTACATGACACATTCAGCCACAAACATCACTAGATTATCTTTTGGGTGAGGAGCTCACTAAAACATTAAATGCCAAGCAATCAGTGTCCTTGAAGACTGTATCTGTCTGTCTGTCATCTCTCCTTTTACTGGGCACAGGAAAAGAACCTCATCTTGCCAGCATTGTGTGTGGAAACCATCTCAGTTTCAATAGGAGAGGAAAGAAGGACAGAAGGAAAGAAGGAAAAACAACATTGACTGAGGGCCTACCATGTGCAAGGCATTTCCCACATCTTCTCATTTAATCCTCGAGAAAGTTATACAGGAAAACTTTCCTTATTCCCATTCTTGCAGGTGGAGGAAATGGAGACTCATATAGAAATGACTTGCCCAGTTTCACTCATCCAGCAAGCGGCAAAGCTGAGATTTGCACCTAAACCAGCCCACTCTAAAACCAACATTCAGCCCAGTGTCCAGGTAGCAAGAGTTGTCGGCTGAAGCACCCAGAAATTGAATTTTCCCATTCTTCTCATTTCCCCTCTCCAACTCCTCTCCACCTGCATCTTCCCCACCCCTTTCCCCCTTCTGCAACCTTCTCTGTGACTTTCCGCTGTAGGGTGATTCCCCAACTACAGGCAGCAATGTAGTCACAGGAATTACTGAAAGGCAGCGTGGATAATACATGCAATCCATTCGTCAGCTGCACTTGAATGTGCATGGAAGTATGCGTGTGCAAGGAGGGCCCTGGAGGGAGGCACACATCTATATTTCAAATTAGCAAGTCAGTCACGAGTTACAGCTCCATGCCAGGGGCGTTTGTAAATAGCCAGACACACAGATAATGAAGGCACAGATTAACTGCATCTGACTGTGTGGTAATTTAAAGCTCTCAGCCTCTATGACCAGTCCGTGTGGTGAAACGTTCCTCCAGCATATGGTAAGTTTTAGTAGAAAGCTTGCAGTGAAAGGTACGGGTCCCTATCAGACATGTGAAGAACATGTGGTTGTTATTAGAACATGCATTCACCTCTCAGGCCCATTGGATCCAGCCCATTCTCTCTCCCTTCCCAGGGCCAGTTCTATTTTTTGGAAAATAGGGACAAAATATCACTGTGTTGCCCAGGCTGGTCTTGAACTCCTGGCTTCCCAAAGTGTTAGGATTATAGGCAGAGCCACTGTGCCTGGCCCAGGACCAGCACTTGACTGGCTTCTCTGTGTTGAAAAAAATTAAAATCACCCATACAGCTCTGATAGTGTAACTATTTCTTAGAATTTTCAATAAATTAAACTGTTGAGTTAAATAGTAGCAAAGTGCTTAAGATTGGGAAAAAGGAGGCGAGATTCTCATCCCCTACCCACCTTAAATGGCCTTGCACAAGTCACAGTGTTTTCTTCAAGAGGATGAAATATTTTCTTTTTTTGTTATTTTAAAAACTTTTTTTCTTCCTTAAAAGCAGTGGCTCACGCCTGTAATCTCAGCACTTTGGAAGGCTGGGGTGGGCGGATTGCTTGAGCTCAGGAGTTCAAGACCAGTCTGTGCAACATGGTGAGACCCCATCTCTACCAAAATACAAAAAAATAGCCAGGCGTGGTGGCGCTGCCTGTGGTCCCAGCTACTTGGGAGGCTGAGGCTGGGTGTGGGAAGAGAAGGTTGCAGTGAGCTGGGGTGGTGTTACTGCACTCCAGCCTGGGTGACAGAGCAAGACCTTTTCTCAAATAAATAAATAAATGGAAATAAATAAAACAAATTATTGTTTGGTTGAAATGTTTTAACTTTATTTATTTATTTATAGATGATAGATAGATAGATAGATAGATAGATAGATAGATAGACAGATTCTTGCTCTATTGCCCAGGCTAGAATGAAGTAGCTTGATCTTGACTCACTGTAACCTCCATCTCCCGAATTCAAGTGAATAACTGGGTACCTGGGATTACATGCACCTACCACCATGCCCAGCTAATTTTTATATTTTTAGTAGAGATGGGGTTTCACCACGTTGGCCAGGGTGGTCTCGAACTCCTAACCTCAAGTGATCTGCCCTCCTCAGCCTCCCAAAGTGCTAGGATTACAGGCGTGAGCCACCGCGCCCAGCCAACTTGAACTTTTTTGAAATGACTGTTTTCTGAAGGAGCACCTCCAGCTCTGAAATGCATTGATTCTAATCACTAGCATCAGAAAGAGCAAAGCTGCCAAGGCTGGACATGTGAATTCCAGGCTCTTCCTAAGGAGACGGACGCCACCGAGCAAACCCTTTTGATTCCATCACCTCTCCACATGCCTTTTCTATATCCCTTCTCTCATCCTTCTTTGAAATCTCTTAACAAGTGTTCTCTATCCTCTCAAAAGCTGGTTCATACCCTAGAACAGGGCCCCTCAAACCACCCAGGATTTTGTGAAAATGAAGACCCTGGTGCAGGTGATCTGGAGTGGAACCTGAGATTTTGCAGCTCCCAGTTGATGCTGATGCGGCTGGCCCTGGGAGCACACGCGCAGTAACATGTTGGTCAGCGAGGGGCGCCACAGCAAAATGCTACGGACTGGGTGGCTCAAACGACAGAAACTCGTTTTCTCACAGCTATGGAGTCTAGAAGTACAAGATGAAGGTGTTGCAGGGTTGGTTGTTGGTGATGCCTTTCTCCTTCCCTGTGGACAGTGGCCTTCTTGCTGTGTCCTGATGTGGCCTCTCCTCTGCATGGGCACTGCAAGTGTCTTCTCTGCTTCTCGTGAGGACATCGGTCCTTTCTGGTTAGGGCCCTATGACCTCAATGACCTCTTAAATGCCCTGTCTCCAAATACAGGCACATTGGGGGTTAGGACCTTAACACAAGAATTTTGGTGGGACACAATTCCATCCACAGCAGTTAGCAAGGGTCTAGAGTAGCTCTGGCCAAGTCACACATATAATTGAAAATTTTCCAATAGCGAAATTTTTAAAAAGTAAAAAAGAAACAGACAATTGATGACATAAAATTGTCACTAAAAAAAAAAAGAAAGGCCGGGCGTAGTGGCTCATGCTTGTAATTCCAGCACTTTGGGAGGCCGAGGTGGGTGGATCACCTGAGGTCAGCAGTTTGAGACCAACCTGGCCAACATGGTGAAACCCCGTCTCTAAAAAAAGGAGAAAAAAAAAAAAAAGAAAAAAGAAATGGGCAATATTAATTTTTATAAGCTATTTTATTTTACTCAGTTGACCTAAAATGTTATCATTTTAGCATATAATTGATATAAAAATTATTGAGATACTTTCCTTTTTTTTATACTCAACCCTAGAACTCTGGTGTATAGTTCACACTCAGAACATTTCTCAATTTGGACTGGTCACATGTCCATGCTCGGATGACCACATGTGGCTGGTGGCTACCACATTGGACAGCATAGGTCTAGAGCTAATATTTTTCTACCTCATGATGTCATGATGTCCTTGGTACAGGCCTACGAGGAGATAAACCTGCCAGAGGTAGATTCTAAGAAAGGATAACTGTTGATTATGAGGACCTCCCTACACCAGTGTCACCTAGTGGTCCCAGATCTGCCCCTGTTCATCCCTGACTTCCTTCCTGTCCTGTATCTTCTCCTTCTTGCCCACTCCACACTGGACTGTCCTACACCCACCAGACCAGAGCCTCGTTGGCTTTTCAGTCGCTTCAGGACTTTACTCAGATAGTAAAGAAGCTTTCTCTGGGCACCCTTCTTAAATTTCAACTCCTGCCAGGCTCAGTGGCTCACGCCTGTAATCCCAGCACTTTGGGAGGTTGAGGCAGGTGGATCACAAGGTCAAGAGATTGAGACCATCCTGGCTAACACGGTGAAACCCTGTCTCTACTAAAATACAAAAATTAGCTGGGTGTGGTGGCACGCACCTGTAGTCCCAGCTACTCAGGAGGCTGAGGCAGGAGAATCGCTTGAACCTGAGAGGCGGAGGTTGCAGTGAGCCACGATCACGCCACTGCACTCCAGCCTGGCGCCTGGTGACAGAGCAAGACTCTGTCTCAAAACAAAACAAAACAAAACAAAACAAAAGTAAATTTCAACTCTCACCCTCCTCTTCCTTCTTCCTTTCTTTCCTTCCTTCCTTCCTTCCTCTCTCTCTCTTTCTTTCTTTTGAGACAGAGTCTCAGTGGCGTAATCTTGGCTCACTGCAACCTCCACCTCCTGGGTTCAAGTGATTCTCCTGCCTCAGCCTCCCCAGTAGCTGGAACTATAGATGCGCACCACCACGCCTGGCTAATTTTTGTATTTTTTTTTTTAAGAGATGAGATTTCACCATGTTGGCCAGGCTGGTCTTGAACTCCTGACCTCAGGTAATGTGCCCATCTCAGCCTCCCAAAGTGCTGGGATTATAGGCATGAGTCACCACACCTGGCCTTAATTTTTGTGTTTTTAGTAGAGACAGGGTTTCACCATATTGGTCGGGCTGGTCTCGAACTCCTGACCTCATGATCCACTTGCCTTGGCCTCCCAAAGGGCTGAGATTACAGGCGTGAGCCCCTGTGCCCTGCCCCACCCTCCACTTTCTATTTCATTCCCTGTTTTAATGTTATTCTCAGTACTCATCACTAGCTAACATACCATGTATTTACATTTAGTGGGACATACCAATGGCTAATTTATCTTATTTGCCATTTGCACGTGCCACTAAAATATACATCTCGTGAGGGCAGGGATTTACCTCTGTTTTGTTCTCAGCTGTATCTCCCCTCAATGCCTAGAATGACACGTGGCACAGGAGAGGTGCTCTACCAATGTTTCTGACTTAGTGGATGAACATCAGAACCACGTCTTGGGCCAAAGAACAGCTGCTGTTCAGGTCCTCTGCTCCTGCACTTGCCACCATTTCTGGGGAAGTGCCTGAAGCTGTGTGTCATCAGGTGAAAGGAGAGATCATGGGTGGTGTCAGTCCTTATGGGAACCTATGTAGAAGACAATATTTGAAGAATTAAGAACAGAAATGGCACCTACAAACAAGGCACTGGGAAAGATTCCAAGATTTTAAAAAAGGAAGTAACGAGGCTGGCTGTGGTGGCTCATACCTGTAATCCCAGCAGTTTGGGAGGTGGAGGTGGGTGTATCACCTGAGGTAAGGAGTTCGAGGCCAGCCTGGTCAATACGGTGAAACCTCATCTCTACTAAAAATACAAAAATTAACTGGGCATGGTGGTGTGCACTGGGTATGATCCATCTGCTTCAGCCTCCTGAGTCCCAGCTACTCAGGAGGCTGAGGCAGGAGGATCATTTGAACCCAGGAGATGGAGGTTGCAGCGAGCCAAGATCATTCTACTGCACTCCAGTCTGAGTGACAGAGCAAGACTCTCTCCCAGAAAAAAGAAGAAAAAAAAAAAAAAACAAAGAAGTGATGGATTGAAAAGGGCTAACATATAAATCTTTAGCAAATATATTAAGTAAAAGGCTTATTGATCTCAAGAGTTGACTTCAAAGACGCTGCTGATATTTTATGTGTCAACTTAGCTAGGGTATGGACCCAGTTGTTAGGTTAACAACCAGTCTAGATGTTGCCATGATACATATTTTTTAATGCGATTAACATTGTAGTCAGTAGACTTTGAGTAAAACAGATTAATCTCCATAATGTGGATGGCTTCATTCAATCAAGGCCTTAGAAAGTTGAAGTCTTCAGAATAAAGAATTCTGGGCCAGTCATCATGACTCATGCCTATAATTCCAGCACTTTGGGAGGCTGATGTGGGAGGATCGCCTGAGACTAAGAGTTTGAGACCAGCCTGGGCAACACGGTGAGCTCCTGTCCTAAAAAATATATTTAAAAAATAGGCCGGGCGTGGTGGCTCATGCCTGTAATCCCAGCACTTTGGGAGGCCAAGGTGGGTGAATCACAAGGTCAAGAGATCGAGACCATCCTGGCCAACATGGTAAACCCCATCTCTACTAAAAATACAAAAATTAGCTGGGTGTGGTGGCGCACACCTGTAGTCCCAGCTACTCAGGAGGCTGAGGCAGGAGAATCACTTGAACCTGGGAGGCAGAGGATGCAGTGAGCTGAGATTGTGCCACTGTACTCCAGTCTAGCAACAGAGCAAGACTTTGTCTCAAAATTTAAAAAATTAAAATTTAAAAATTTTAAAAAAGAAAGAATTCTGTCTCTAGTGGGGTGTGGTGGCTCATGCCTGTAATCCCATCACTTTGGGAAGTACAGGCGGGAGAGTAGCTTGAGGCCAGAAGTTCAAGATCAGCCTGGGAGACCCTGTCTGTACAAAAAATTAGCCATGTACAGTGGCATATGCCTGTAGTCCCACCTATTTGGAAGGCTGAATTTGGAGAATCACTTGAATGTAGGAATTAGAGCTTAGAGTAAGCCATGATCACTCTAATGCACTCCAGCCTGAGTGACAGAGAGACAGGGACCACCCCCAGGTCCCCTCCCTGCAAAAAAATTCTGTCTCCAGACTGCCTTTGAATTTAAGACTGCAACGTCAACTCTTGCTGGAGTTTCTCGCCTGATTCCAGCCTGCCCACCTGTCCTGCAGGTATGAGATTTGCCAGCCTCCACAATCACATGAGCCAATTCCTTAAAATCGATCACTCTCCCTATACACATAGCCTGTTGGTTCTGTTTCTCTGGAGGACCCTGACTCATACAAGCAGTGCTTCTCAAACCTTAGTGTTAACTATGAATCACCTGGGGATTTTGTTAAGTCACAGATTCTGACGTAGTTCTGGGTGGGACCTGAGATTCTGCATGTCTGGGTTATCAGAGGATGCCGAGGATGTGGGTCTATGGGGGACACTCTGAGTAGCAAGAGCATCTTCCCTCATTCTCAGAGCACCTGGGCTTCTTGAAAGGAGTAGGGCCAAGTCCTCTCAGAATCTTCAGAAATTTAAGGAGTCCACAGTTAGTTCCTTCCTCTAAACCAGGGGTCATAGCCAGGCATGGTGGCACCAGTGGTCCCAGCTACTTGGGAGGCTGAGGTAGGAGGATCACTTAAGCCCAGGAGGTGAGGCTGTAGTGAGCTGTGATTGCACCACAGAACTCCAGCCTGGGTGACGGAGTGAGACCTTATCTCAAAATAATAAATAAATAAATAAAATGAAAAGCAAGGCCAGCAAACATTTTCTGTAAAGGGCTAGATAGTAAGTATTTTAGGCTTATGGGTCATACGATTTTTTTCAAAGCTACTCCATTCTGCCATAGTGTGAAATTAATTGCAGACAATACATAGACTAGGTTAGGCACAGTGGCTCATACCTGTAATTTTAGCCCTTTGGGAAGTAGAGGCAGGAGGGTCACTTGAGGATGAGAGTTCAAGACCAGCTTGGGCAACACAGCAAGACCCCATCTCTACAAAAAATTAAAGATTAGCCTGGTGTGGTGCAATCTAGCTACTTGGGAAGCTGAGGCAGTATGATCACTTGAGCCCAGTTCAAGGTTGCAGTGAGCTCTGATTATGTCACTGCTCTTTAACCTGTGTGACAGAGTGAAACTGTGTCTCTTAAGAGAAAAACCAAAACAAAACATGAACTAATGTGTATGGCTGTGTTCCAATAAAACTTTATTTGTTGAGACATAGTCTCGCTCTGTTGCCTAGGCTGGAGTGCAGTGGTGTGATCTCAGCTCACTGCAACCTCTGTCCCCCAGGGTTCAAGCGATTCTCGTGCCTCAGCCTTCCAAGTACAGGTGTCTGCCACCATGCCCAGTTAATTTTTGCATTTTTAGTAGAGACGGTATCGCCATGTTGGCCAGGCTGGTCTCGAACTCGACCTCAAATGATCCACCCTCCTCAGTCTCCCTAAGTGCTAGGATTACAGGCATGAGTTACTGCATCTGGCAGAAGTTTATTTATGAAAACAAGCTGTGACTGTATGTAGCCTATGGGCCATAGTTTGCCAACCACTGGTTTATAGAATCACTTGACATTGAGGTTCTCCAGGACAGGGTTCTTATTCATTTTGGCAGCTTCAGGACATCATGCATCAGAGGCATTTAATAGATGCTTAATGAAAAAAAATATATATATATTGAATGAGGCCATTAAGATTTGGCTGTCCATAATCTGCAAAGCACAGATTCTCAGTTACCAAGTAACTATCTTTTATTGTCTTTTCAGTTTCTGTTTCAGATAGTGAAATAAGAACGCGTGATAATTTTTGTAGAAGTGAACTTTCTGACACCTGCTTGCTCCCTTCTGCTGTCCTATTCCTTAGGCCAGAGATCTATAGATAGAATACATAAGAAGATAGATAAGAAAATTCAGGGTATGATACGGAAATGTGTAATGAGAATATCATGATTAAAAAATGGAAAAATTACAGCACAAGTATAGCTAGTGCATACCAACAAATTCTTAAATTTATTGTGAAAGATTCTGCACATATAAAATGAATAACATAATATATGTGGCATAAAAATTGGCATGTACCTGTAGTCCCAGCTACTCAAGGGGCTGAGGTAGGAGGATCACTTGAACCCAGGATTTCAAGGCCAGCTGGGCAACATAGTGAGACCCCATCTCTCTCTCTCTCTCTCACACACACACACACACACACACGTGCACACACACAAACATTTAATATGATAACTACCAATGCAAGTGTTTTTTATGTGTTAAAAATGATTTCAATGGACTGGAGCAGATTTATTTTATTAAGAAAAAAAATGATTTCAAGGTCTGGTGCAGCGGCTCACACCTGTAATCCCAGCAATTTGGGAGGCTAAAGTGGGAGGATTGCTTGAGCCCAGGAGTTCGAGATCAGCCTGAGCAACATGGTGAGACCCTGTATCTACAAACAATTAAAAAAATTAGTGGGCTGGGTGCAGTGGCTCACACCTGTAATCCTAGTACTTTGGGAGGTTTCGATGGGCAGATCACATGAGACCAGGAGTTTGAGACTTGCCTGGCCAACATGGTGAAACTCCATCTCTACTAAAAATACAAACAATTACCTGGGTGTGGTGGCACATGTCTGTAATCCCAGCTACTCGGGAGGCTGATGTAGAAGAATCGCTTGAACCCAGGAGGTGGAGGTTGCAGTGAGCTGAGATTGTGCCACTGAACTCCAGCATGGGTGACAGAGCGAGACCCTGCCTCAAAAAGAAAAAAAAAAATTTAGCTGGGCATGGTGGTCCCAGATACTTGGGAGGCTGAGGCAGGAAAATGTCTTAAGCCCAGGAGGTCAAGGCTGCCATGAGCCATGTTTGTACCACTGCCCTCTAGCCTGGGTGACACAGTGAGATCATGTCTCAAAAAGAAAAAAAAAATCAAGTAAAATGCATTTTATATTATATCTATCACATGCTCATTTTAGAAAGCAAAATTTAGAAAATCTGCATATTTTCACATGGCAAGAATCAGTGAAAAGACAATGAAAGCTGAAATTTAGAGTGGGATTAGGAAGCCCCTATGTTGACATTATTGGATGAGAGAATGTGTGGGCCACTGAGGCAGGTTGCTCCGTGCTCAGTGGTTTTGTATATATATATATATACCCCACCTGGGCTCACCTTTTTGAGATCAGCTGTCACAGGTCATGCTCCTTACTCCACTACCCTTCTTATTGCTACAAGCTCTAAGCTCAAAGGAGATTGAGGAGGGTGCAGTGGGCGACATGCCAGCCTCAGCACTATGGCTTCTCATATAGGACAGCAAATTTAATTTTGATGCTTAGCTAAATTGAACCACTATTTCCCAAGAGCAAAGTAGGTCTGGTCTCGATGGTTGCATTCATATTTGCATATAAAATTGGCTCCCTCCCTGTCCAAATACTCTATTTCCACATATCAGGTGATGGTTGTTGATAATGGAAAAGACCTATTAGTAAATGATTATAAAGTACTTGGCTAATCAAAATGAAGGCGAAATAGCCCTCTGATAAGGCGGGGCCATGGCAAGCATTGATAACCTGGACCTCGCCGGCCCCGGAGGTCTTTGTGAAGTCTAGCCTCGGCAGGCCCCACATGATCCGTATTGCCTCTATGTCCCAACACTCCACGAGTATTGGGTGTGTCCTGGGAGCTGAGCACTGCGGATACTGTCCAGAACCTGGAAAAGGCGTGGTCCTTGCCTCCTAGCTTAAAACTGAAACTGCTGTGATGGCATGACCCAGCCGATGGGGGGTCAGTTCTTACTAGCTTTTCACATAGGCTCAAGGCAGTTTGTACATTGCAGGAACACATAATTTTTAACGTTTGGAAACACTGCTATACAGATGCTTGTACATCTATGCCCACAGCAGCATTATTCCCAGCTGCCAAGAGATGGAAACCACACAAATGTCCATCCGTAGAAGAATGGAGAAACAAGATGTGGTATGTATATACAATGGAGTATCAGCATTAACAAAGAATGAAATCCCTTTTAAAATTTAGTTCTGTTTTTTATAACAGAGACAGGATCTCACTTTGTTGCCCAGGTTGGTCTCAAACTCTTGGGTTCAAGCAATCCTCCTGCCTCAGCCTCCCAGAGTATTGGGATTACAGGTGTAAACCACTGTGTCTGGCCTACTTCTCTTGACTATCAGTATATTTTCTTAAACGAACTGGACCTGCAGCTTCCTATGTGTGTATGCATTGGAAAATTTGTGTCTACGTTTACTGTTCTTCCCTCACTATTCAGAAACCTCTGGAAATTCAATATTTCCTGATAACTGGAGCTACAGTTATCACTTCAGTTGTCAAATGTGTTGGGTAGAAATCTGAACTTGCTGTCCAGGCACGGTGGCTCACGCCTGTAATCCCAGCACTTAGGAAGGCCGAGGTGGGTGGATCACGAGGCCAGGAGTACAAGACCAGCCTGGCCAAGATGGTGAAACCCCGTCTCTACTAAAGATACAAAACATTAGCCGAAAGTGGTGGCGGGTGCCTGTAATCCCAGCTACTCGGGAGGCTGAGGCAGAAGAATCGCTTGGACCCAGGAGGTGAAGGTTGCAGTGAACTGAGATCACGCCACTGCACTCCAGCCTGGGTGATAGAGTGAGACTCTATCTCAAAAAACAGAAAACAAAAAACAAAAACTCAAAAACCAGAAACCAAAAAACAAATGGTTTCCCCTGGAACTTTCATTTCAGGTACTAGCAAGACTTGTTTAGACCACAAACAACTTAAGAGAAGCAAAAGACATGAGTAGTCACGTCCTAGAAAAGAAAATATATGTGATTACGACACATGCAAAGAGACACTCAGAGTCATCAGTAGTCTGCAAAATAAAAATCAAGGCAACGGTTGGCATACCATTTTGCATCTTTCGGTTGGCAAAAAACAAAATGTTGACAATATTAAATGTTGGAGAGAATCATCTTACACATGCTAGTTGGAATATAATTTTGTACAACCACACTGAAAAGTTGATTTACTTCCTAAAGTAGAATATGTACGTACCTTATGACGGAACAGTTCCACTCTATGGTATACACCAGAGAGCGACTTCTGCATCATCACCATCATAATAGCAACAATAACGATAAAAGGGGTATGTACAAGAATGATCAAACAGTACTGTTCACAATAGCAAAACACTGGAAACATCATGAGAATGGATAAATAAATCTTATATAGCAATCGAAATGCATGGACTAAGCAACATATAACAATGGGAATGAATCTTTGCATATGTTAAAAGTCCCAGAAGATTACCGACAGCATGGTACCCCTTTTTATAATTAAAAACGATGTTGATAAATGTGTTCTTTAAAATATACGTGCAGACTCAATACAACTATGTACAAAGGAAAGCCAGGGCAGGATGAACAGGAGATTCAAGCAGCTATGAAAGAGGCTAGGGTAGGGCCACATGGTTTAATGAGGGCTATCGTCCATTTCCTTGCTTTTATTGGTTTGAGGTTGCTTATTGCTTTATTAAAAATAAGTAACCAAATAATAGCAGGTGCAGAAGTCGATGAAGATGGCTGGGTGCGGTGGCTCACACCTGTAGTCCCAGCACTGTATGGGAGGCTGAGGTGGGCAGACTGCTTGAGCTCAGGGGTTGAGACCAGCCTGGGCAATGTGGCGAGACCCTGTCTCTACTAAGAAAAAAAACGAACACTAACACAAAACCTGGGTGTGGTGGTGCTCACCTGTGGTCCCAGCTACTCGGGAGGCTGAGGTGGAAGGATGACTTGAGCCCAGTGGTTGGAGGTTGCAGTAAGCTGTGATCACGCCACTGCACTCCAGCTTGGGTGACAGAGCAAGACCCTGTCTCAAAAAAAATTCAACGAAGAGAGTCCCATGAGCCAGGATGATGATTCAACAATAATCTGACACAATGCTCCTCAGTGTCCCTTGTCCCTCTTCCTTACCTCTCAAATACAAACCAAAGGAGCTTCAGTTAGCCGTCAGCAGAGCAGCAGCTCTTTTCACCGTGTGGTTTCTGCATCATGGGGAGCCTCTTATTCCCACCAAAGCCCTCCTTGTGCTCCTGAGGATATCTGCAAATGCCACTCTTCCAGATTCATTTCTTTTTGCTTCATTTCTTCTGCCTTCTCTAAACAGGCATACGATGTTACTGCGGGGTGGCAGAATATGATTCATTAGTCATGAATGCGTATTTTCAGAATAATCTCAACGATCTTACATGTCCCTACATAGAGATTTATTTTAACATAGAGATGGAGGTCTCGCCATGTTGCCCAGACCAGTCTTGAACTCCTGGGCTCAAGTGACCTTGAGCCTCCCTAAGTGCTGGGATTGCAGGCCCTCAGCCTCCCAAAGTGCTAGGATTGCAGGTGTGAGCCACTTGCCTGGCCTCATTCCTTTTAACAACAGCATAGGTTGAGCCGCTCCACCATTTATGTAACGACTCTTTTATTGATGGGCATTTAGATTGCTTATCGTTTTTAATTTTACAGAAAGATGCTACAGCAAATAAAATTGCTGCAAGGAACATTCTCCTGCACTTGGGTGAGTATGCTGGTAGAGTGAATTTCTAGAAGCAGAATTGCTCAGTCAAAATAAATACATATTTTCATTTTGGTGGCCACTGCCAAATTGCCTGCAAAATGGTTCTACCTGTTAGGAAGCCATGTTTTTACGGCTTCTTTTGTTTCCCCTGAGCTGGCCTAGGAGTAGGAATGGTTTTAAGACTAGGGACCAGGGAGACGCAGCGCTCACCTCCTCACCTTTAACCTCAGTGTCCTGGTTGCTGATGGGCAGAGGCTTTGTTCTTCCGCTTGGCACCGGCAGGGCCACCGTGTTCTCTCTGCCTGTCACTTCCCTTGCAGTCAGTGAATGGGTCGGCCTGGCCTGGCGGTGCCCGAGTTGCTGGGAAGTACCGAGAGCATTTCTCCTCACCTGCCTGAGGGGGACGCTCTTAGGATTGGTGAAAAGTCCGTTTGGGATGAAAGGGGCAAACGTTTATATAAATCCAAACTCAAAAGTACAACCCCGTAAATAACGGGATTGCGGAAGTGCCAACATATGTTACAAGATCAACAAAAGCCTGTCGCTCGTTCAGAAACCTGACATGGTGACAAAGCCTGTCACTCATTCAGAAATCTGACACAGTGACAAAAAGCCTTGTCACTCTTTCGGAAGCCTGACATTTCTTTTGGATTCAGAACTCCCAAGGTTTGCTTTCAAGCTGTCTGCAACCTTCCACCCAAAGCTCACATTCATTTCTTCTGCTGTGTCTGCAATATGTGGCAGAAAAGAAAAGAAAATATTTTCCTCTTGCTCTTCCTTTGATCAGTTTCATCAAGGTCCATCTAGCATGCTTAGCATGCAGTTACGTCTACCTTTCGGAGAATTTTTTAAATTTATTTTTAATTCTTTTTCTTTTTGCCACAGGGCCTTGCTCTGTCCCCCAGGCTACAGTGCAGTGGCGTGATCTTGGCTCGCTGCAGTCTCCACCCGCTTCGCCTCCTGACTCAAGTGATCCTCCCACCTCAGCCTCCCAAGTAGCTGGGGCCGAAGGCACATGCCGCCATGCCTGGCTTTTTTTTTTTTTTTTTTTTTTTAGTAGAAACGGGATCTTGCCATTGTTGCCCAGGCTGGTCTCAAATTCCTGAGCTCAAGCAATTGCCTGCTTTGGCCTCCCAAAGTGCTGGGGTTACAGACGTGAGCCACCACATGAACCAGACCAAAAATTTTTTTTATAATACAAATAAATAGATACAGGGTTCTCACTCTATTGCTCAGGCTGGTCTCAAACTTCTGGGCTCAAGTGTCCTGCCTCGGCCTCCCAAAATGCTGGAATGACAGGCGTGAGCCACTGTGCCAAGCAGGAATATTTAATTAATTACTTTATTTGATTTTTATTTTAGATTCAGCGGATACATGTGCAGGTCTTGTTACCTGGGTATATTGCGTGATGCTGAACTTTGGAGTATGAATGATCCCATCACCTAGGTACTTAGCACAGTACCCAACAGTTAGTTTTTCAGCCCTTGCTCCCCTTCTTCCTTCCTCCCAGGGGAATATATATATATATATATATTTCATTTTTAAAAGATGGAGTTTCACTATGATGGTCAGGCTGGTCTTGACCCACCCACCTCGGCCTCCCAAAGTGCTAGAATTACAGGCGTGAGCCACCGCGCCCAGCCTCCCAGGGGAATATTTTAACAAGACTTTGGGTCAAACATCCTAAATGCTGTCCAACTGCTGTCCAGGGTCCTCACTTAACTGACTTCATATGAATCTTCAAGAGGTTCTGAGTCCTTTGGTCCTGGTGGACGTGAGTCACACGTGGGCTCTTTTAGAATTCAATTACAAATGAGAGCCAGGGTATGGGAACTGCTTTCCTAAGCCTAGAGCCTGTGGTGAAGATGGTGTGAGGTTAGGGGCTTGTCAAAGAAGACCCAGATTCTGTCCCTAGCTGACTCAGACCTTCAGTTTCTTTAGTTATAAAATGGTGTCAAGAGGCCAGGTGCGGTGGCTCACGCCTGTAATTCCAGCACTTTGGGAGACCAAGGTGGGTGGATCACGATGTCAGGAGTTCGAGACGAGCCTGGCCAACATGGTGAAACATCATCTACTAAAAATATAAAAATTAACAGGCGTGGTGGCAGGTGCCTGTAATTCCAGCTATTCAGGAGGCTGAGGGAGGAGAATTGCTTGAGCCTGGGAGGAGGAGGTTGCAGTGAGCTGAGATCACACCATTACACTCCAGCTTGAGTGACAGAGTGAGACTCCATTTCAAAGAAAAGAAAAGAAAATGGTGTCTAGAACTGTTCTGGTCTTGGGTATGATGAGGATTTTAATTAAGGAGGTGCCATGCATGAGGACTTTGAGTGACATGGAAGAACAGTGAGTATGCTTTGGTATTAAGTGTCACCTTTCATATGAGAGTGTAAAAGCCAAATGTGATGATGGAATAATCCTTTAGAGTAGCACCAATTTAGGATAGCATTAAGAATGTCAGCTTGATGGCTGGGCACGGTGGCTCACGTTTGTAATCCCAGCACTTTGGGAGGCCGAGGTGGGTGGATCACCTGAGAAGTTCAAGACCAGCCTGGCCAACATGGAGAAACCCTGTCTCTACTAAAAAATACAAAAATCAGCCAGGTGTGGTGGCGGCGCCTGTTGTCCCAGCGACTCAGGAGGCTGAGGCAGGGAGAATTGCTTGAACTCAGGGGGCAGAAGTTGCAGTGAGCCAAGGTGGCGCCATTGCACTCCAGCCTGGGCGATACAGTGACACTGTCTTGGGGGGAAGAAAAAAAAAAAAAGAATGTCAGCTTGATGATCTGATTAGTTTTTGCAGTAAGTGTGCAACTGTATATATCATGCTATTTTTGCTTAAAGGTTTTAGTTTACAAGCTATAAGTTACAAGCATGTATATTTGAGCCTTCAATAATGAAGGTTTGAACTTTGGGGATCCACTTATTTGTGGATTTTTTTTCTACCTCTCCATCTCTAAGACAGCAAGACCAACTCCTCCTCCTCCTCAACCTACTCAACGTGAAGATGATGAGGAGGAAGACGTTTATGATGATCCACTTCCACTTAATGAGTAGTAAATATATTTTCTATTCCTTATGATTTTTCCCAATAATATTTGCTTTTCTCTAGCTTACTTTATTGTAAGAATATAGCATATAATATATATAACATACAAAATGTGTGTTCATTGACTTTTTGTTGTTGTTGTTAATTTTTGAGACAGAGTTTTGCTCTATTGCCCAGGCTGGAGTGCAGGGGTGTGATTTTGACTCACTGCAGCCTTCGCCTCCTGGGTTCAAGTGATTCCCCTGCCTCAGCCTCCCAAGTAGCTGGGATTACAGGCATGTGCCACCACACTGGGCTAATTTTTAATTTTTAGTAGAGACAGGGTTTCACCATATTGACCAGGTTGGTCTTGAACTCTGGACCTCAAATGATCTGCCTATCTCTGCCTCCCAAAATGCTGGGGTTACAAGCATGAGCCACTGTGCCAGGCCTCATTGATTGTTTATGTTATTGGTATTGCTTTTGGTCAAGAGTAGGCTGTTAATAGTTAATTTTGGGGAGAGTCAAAGTTATACTCAGATTTTTGTGCAGGAGATGGCACCCCTAATCCCGTGTTTTTCCAAGGATCAACTGTACTACAATACTGAATGATTACTATATCCCTGGTACCAGAAAGCCTTAATGTCTATTATTTAATTTAATCCTCAAAAAGTCCTATGAGATAGGCAATAAAATGTCCCTACTTTGGCTGGGCATGGGGGCTCATGCTTGAAATATTAGCACTTTGGGAGGCCAAGGTGGGAGGAACACTTGAAGCCAGGAGTTCAAGTCCAGCCTGGGCAACATAGTGAGACCCTGTCTCCATGACAAATTAAAATATTAGCAGGTGTGGTGGTGTGTGTCTGTGGTCCCAGCTACTTAAAAGGCTGAGGCAGGAGGATGGCTTGAGCCTGGGAGGTCAAGGCTGCAGTGAGTGGTGACTGCACCACTGCACTCTAGCCTGGGCAACACAGTGAGTCCCTGCCTCAAAAAAAAATAAATTAAAAAAATAAAATAAATAAAAATTGGCTGGGCATGGTGGCTCATGCCTGTAATCCCAGCACTTTGGGAGGCCAAGGCAGGCAGATCACCTGAAGTTAGGAGCTTGAGATCAGCCTGACCAACATGGCGAAATTCTGTCTCTAATAAAAACACCAAAATTAGCCAGGCATGGTGGTGGGTGCCTGTAATCCCAACTACTTGGTAGGCTGAGGCAGGAGAATCGCTTGTACCCAGGAGGTGGAAGTTGCAGTGAGCCAAGATTGTGCCATTGCACTACAGCCGGGGTGACAGTGTGAGAATCTGTCTAAAAAAAAAAAAAAAAAAAAAAAAAAATTACCCATCTTTATGTATTATGCACATAGTAGAGATCAATAAATAAAAGTACATTAACAATAATAAGAAATTACATTTTTAGAAAATATTTAGGGAGCTAAGCCAAGTATCTTTACATATATTATTTCATTTATTTCTCCTAATCCTATGAGGTAGAGATTATCCCTGTGATCCAGAGAAAACAAATAAGATAGACAGAGGTTAAATAATGAATGCACCTAAAGCCAGTCAACTACTAAAAGGCTGGGGGCTGAGATTTGAAACATACAAATACACAGAATAATGCAAAAACTGTTGAAAGGGAGGGGGAGCAGAAAATTAAAAAAAAGAAAAAAGAAAAACACTGTTATGCAGTTAAAGCAGAAGGAAGCTTTATCCTTCTTTGAAGTAAAAGAAAGATAATTTTGTTTCCATTTCCATTGCATTCATAAATACAAATGGCGAAAATACCATGCAGTTCAACATTTTATATTGGAGGGAGCTACTCTATGTCATAAAGCGACCTATTGTAAAGTAAATCATATTTTCCCATAGGAGCAATGTTGTAATAAAGGGCCTGTTCTTGGCTGAGAATTTCACATCCAATAAATCAAACCAATGACTAACAATATGGTGAAAAAGCAGAACCAAACAATAAAATTACAATTCAAAGTCCAAGGATTTCAGAGCTCAAAGGGGGACCTCAGAGACTATGATAGAGTAAGTAGCTTTAAAACTTTCTAAAGCAGAGAAATCTCTTCTTCAGCAAAATCTCATTAGCCCATATATAAAACAGTTGAAAAAGAGGCCACAGCATTTGTACAAGAAGAGAGATTTTATATATATTTATGTTTGTGATGCCTTGCGAACCTCTCAGGGAATCTAGTAAAACAGCGAGGAGGAAGAACTGCGGGGATTGTGGCCAGGGATGAAGGGATTCTTACATGCCATTCTACTCCCTCGAATGTTTGATTTTTTCTTTTTTTTCTTTTTTTACCTTGAGACAGGGTCTTGCTCTATTGCTCAGGCTGGAATGCAGTGTCGTGATCATGGCTCGCTGTAGCCTCGACCTCACTGGCTGAATCCATCCACCTACCTCAGCTCCCCAAGTAGCTGAGACTACAGACATCCGCCACCATGCCTGGCTAATTTTTGTATTTTTTGTAAAGACGGGGTTTCACCATGTTGTCCAGGCTGGTCTCCAACTCTTGGGCTCAAGCTATCCTTCTGCCTTGGCCTGGTGGGGTCACACCTGTAATCCTAGGTGTGGGCCACTGAGTGTGGCCCCAGATGAAATTAATTTGACTAATATATTTTATTTAATCTAATGCATCCAACATACTATCATTTAAACATGTAATCAATATAAAATTATTACTGAGATAGCTTACATTTTTTTTCGTACTAAATCATTGAAACCATTAGTGTGTATTACGCATAATGGCACATCTCAGTTCAGGCCAGCCTCATTTCAAGTGCTCATGAGTGCTGTGGCTGGTGGCTACAGGGCAGGTGTGCCACACGCTGGGTGTACTGCCTGGATTTCGGTGCACACTGAATGAATGCTAGCTGTCATAAACGTTCTCCCTTTACTCAGGCTGTTACACCTTCCCCACTTCTCTGTTGAAGTCTTGTTCATACCTCAAGATTTGGCCAACAGGCCACAACCCCAGCACCTTCTCCACACATTGCATCAGAACAGACCGATCTCCTCCTTTTTTTTCTGGTTCCTCAAAGCCCATCTCTATTGTAGATATTTTATTTGTCTACCTTCCTAGAATTTAAGCTCCTAAAGAATTATAACCCACTTTTGGTTCTTTATACCCTGGGGCCTAACTCAATGCCCTGCCGTGGCAGGGGCGGAATGCGTGTCATGTGAATGCATAGGGGGATAGGAGAATTGCATGCAAATACATTTCCTTAGGTGGCAGAGCGGTTAGGGGCTGCTTGTTTGTTTCTCTTTTTGTTATTTAACTTTTACAGAGTGGCAGGCAGAGTCAGCTCCCTCTTTTCCTCTTCCAACTTCCTCTCAAGGTCATTTCTGGGCCTTGCCACAGAAAAGTCTTGATAAGAAAAGCAAATGTCTTCGTTAAACAGCAGGCCCTGAAGGAAATCATGAAATGTAAGCAGGGGCACCCGAAGGCACAAACTACACCTTTCACTCGCTGTCTTAGATGTTCTAAATCTTTGTGAAGTGGTAAGAGAAACTGCCCAACCTCCATTTCTTACAGGGATTTGAGCCTGGGAAGGCCCAGGAGATGAGGGTGCCAGGAGAACGGGGGCACGTTCTCTGTGAGGTTCTCTCCACGGAAGCAGCCTGTCTGCTCAGGGTGGGGTAGGGGGTCACCGGCACAGGACGGGCCACATCACAGGGCAGCTGGGGGTTCCAGAGCAGTGTGGCTGTGTCCTAGGTTCACATTCTTTCATCACTGCTCTTTAGCCCAATGCTCAGTGTCTGTTTTCCTCCTGGTTTCTGCCCCTGAGAGTGAAGTTGGGGGCAGGGAGGGGTATTGAGGCATTTTTCAACCCTGGCCTCATCTTTCACCTTTTGTCAAAGCTGTGCGTCAAGTTTGGTGGGCCCCAGCTCTAGCCCGTCCCTGTCTCCTGTAACTTTAAGGAACTGTGGAGTTGCTGTGTTTGATGTGTCTTAACTTTTAACACAAAGCACACCAGGGCTGGTTAATGATCATGAACTGTCATGGCAGCCACTCTGCAAAGGTGACATTGATGGATGGGGCCTGCAGCTTGGAGGGAGGCGGGTGGGTGCAGAGGCAGAAGGTTTATTTAAGCCCAGGCTGATAATGGAGGGGCCTTATGAGTCACTGAGCAGCAGAACTTTAATGGGATAAGAAAGGGGGAGAGTCCCCTTTCTGCACTCCGGTCGGAAGGGGTAGCTCTCATTCTCCTCATCTTGTCTACCAAATAAAAGCATTCCTTGAAGTTTCAGATCTATTTAAAATCTTCTGCTAAGAGGAGGGAAAAAAGCCCACCTCTGTAATCAACTTTGTCATCTTTCTTGGTTTGGCCTCATTTATTTAGAAGTTCATATTTACCTTACTTAGCCATTTGCAAAAGGCATTCTTAAAGACATTGTGTAGGGATGGTCTAAGTAAGAATGAATTCAGTCTTCCAAATAGCTGTAATTTCCTTGGGATTACCACTGAAATGTGAACAAGTGTACAGTTGGGTTTCCTTAAGTGATTGTATCTGGGAAAATGAAATCTACTTCAAAAAAAAAAAAAATTCAGGCTGGGTGTGGTGGCTTACACTTATAATCCAAACACTTTGGGAGGCTAAGGTGGGAGGATTACTTAAGCCCAGAAGTCCAAGACCAGACTGGGCAACATAGTGAGACTCTGTCTCTACAAAAAATTTTCCAGGATTCGTGGCACATGGCCGTAGTCCTACCTTCTTGGGAGGCCGAGGCAGGAGGATTTCTTGAGCTCTGGAGTTCGAGGCTGCAGTATGCTATGACTGTGCCACTGTATTCCAGCCTGGGCAAAGAGAAAAAAAAAGTAAAAATTGGATTTCCATTTTGCTCTGAATGTATTGATCATTACTCCATCCAGTGCCACACTTGGGAAACATCTGTCTCTCTTTAGGTAAATATCACGATGTCACTCTCATTTGTAAACAATGTCAGTGATACTGTCAGACAAGCTGCTTTTCATGATGCACTCAGGGTTAGAAGCTAAAGCTTCTTTCTCACCTTAGATATAGATGTGCCATGTAAGTTTCATAAAAACAAGCTCTCAGTTAGCCAGGCATGGTGGTGCATGCCTGTAATCCCAGCTACTTGGAAGACTGAGGCAGAATTGCTTGAACCTGGGAGGTGGAGGTTGCAGTAAGCTGAGATCATGCCATTGCACTCAAGCCTGGGCAACAGAGTGAGACTCCGTCTCAAAAAAAAAAAAAAACCTCTTGGGAAAATGGTCTGACCTCAGATCCCTCCTTTGGATGGAGATGCTGAATTTGGATCTCCAATGGACCTCTAATTTCTGAGGGTGGAGGCAGAGAGGCGCACTGTTGGGGTCCCCTGATAATCCTGTGGGCATGAAGGCTGATGCCCGCTGGAGACATCTAGCTGGCTCCCTGCTTACTAAATTCAGCAGCTGATGGCCCCTACTCATTGCTGGACAGCATAAACATCAGGTTCTCGTAAATAAACTCAGGCTATCATACAACTGCCCAACATGCACTTAAGCTGTGACTGACAGTTTGCTGGGGGCGGACTTAGAGTCTAGGGCCGAAGCTTTTGGATGCAGAGGCTCCAAGGTTCCAAGATAAACAAATCTGTCGGTGAGAGTGACCAGAGTGTTAGGTCAGTCCAAGGGTCACTTATAGGTCATCCTGCTGGGAGCTTGGTCTCTGCTTTGTGTTTATGCTGGGGAGAAAAGCAGGAGGGGCCAGAGACTTGGGTCTCCACTGGGAAAACATCCCTGGCCCGCTCATCAGAGCTTTTGGAAGTGGATTGGTATCCCCGCTGCTCCCAGTAATCCAGTAAAGGGTATGGGTGCAGGCTTGTATTTTTTACAGGAGCTGATGAACAAGTTACCTTGGAAATACAGATTGCAAGACATGTGGGGCCAGCTCACCTGGGCTCCAGAGTGAAGCAAGGGACTCCCAGGGCCCAGAGTGAGGTAATAGATCACTGTTGGGAACTCGAGGCAGTCAGCATTGGAAAAGGCAATTGAAGGAATGGGAAGCTTTCCCTGTTCCTCTCCCTCTTCTGAATCTTACCAATTTTCCTGGAAAATATTTTGCCAGGTTTACATTCTTTACCAACTAGGGGCTTTTTTAGAGAGTTTACATTCCTTACCAACTAGGGGCTTTTTTAGAGCCCAATCTTGCTTTTTTCCTGTGCTTGGCGCTCTAAGGTTGATAGAGAGGGAAAGGAGGGGTATGTTTTATGGCCCCGTTAGTTGACTTTTAGCAAAGTGAAGATTGTCCTTCCCCGTGGACTCCTCGGTTTAGCCATCTCCAATTCTCTCTCATTTGGAGGACAGTGTGGGGCAGAAAAGAGATGTGACATCAAAGGAAGAGCTGATGGCATTTTTAATTTTATGATTGCAGATGAAAAAGACTTTTTAATCCAAGACTCAGTTGCTTGCTATGGAAAATAGCTCAATCTAGTAAAAGGTCTAAAGGAGCTAATGTCTTCAGGTAAGCCAGAAGCTGGACGTACTCACAAACAAGCTGGGGATATCGGCAGGCCACACTGAAATAAGCCCAATTTACAAAATGTATGATGAATTAAAGATGCATTTAACGATATGTGCAAAGATGCATTAATGATCTATGTAAAGATGCATTAATGATACATGTAAAGCTACATATAAAGATATGATTAAAAGAACTGAAATTATACTGAGGGTGTGGGGGAATGCACCTGTAGTCCCAGCTATGTGGGAGGATCACCTGAGGCCACAGGAATGTAAGGCTGTAATGCACGATGATCACACCTGTGAATAGCCACTGCACTGTGACCTGGGCAATACAGCAAGACCTGACCTCTAAAAAAATTAAAACAAATTTTAAAAAAGAAAGTTGAAATCATACTGAATGTCTATAACCACAATGGAATCAAACTAGGAATAAATACCAGAAAGGTTAACAGGAGAGTCTCTAAACACTTGGAAACTAAATATAAAGAGAAAAGTCTTTTTTTGGAAGTGTGAAGGGAAATTGAAAAACATATTGAACTGAGTGAAAATGAAAATAAAATATACCAAGATTTGTGGGATATAGCTAAGGCAGTGCTGAGAGGAAAATTTATAGCATTAAAGGCTTACACTAGAAAAGAGGGAGAAAACCTATGCCAATCAGAGGGAAGGAAGCAATAAAGATAAAAGTAGAAATCAATGAAATTGAAAACAGAAAAACAATTAAGAAAATCATTGAAACAACAGCTGGTCTTTTAAAAAGATCAATACAATTGACAACCCTCTAGAAAAAGAGACAAAGCAAGAAAGAAAAGACACAAATTATCACTATCAGAAGTGAAATGGGGGCTTTCACTACATATCCTGAAAATATCAAAGGACAATAAGGGAATACTACAAACAACTCTACATCCATAAATTTAGATCTGAGATGACTTAGATGAAGTGTACTGATTCCTCAAAAAACGCAACCTACCACAACTCATCTAATTTAGAATAGATAATTTCACTAGCCCTACAGTTATTAAGGACATTTAATTCATAATGAACCCCCACTGCACACACACACACACACACACACCCCCATACCCACACACCAATCTTTAGACCAAAATAGTTTTGCCAGAGTGTTCTATCAAATGTTTAAACCAGAATTAGAATTAGGCTGGGTGTGGTGGCTCACAGCTGTAGTCCCACCACTTTGGCAGGCCAAGGTGGGAGGATTGCTTGAGCCCAGGAGTTCAAGAGCAGCCTGAGCAACATAGGGAGATCCCCCAATTCTTAAAAAAAAAAAAGCTAAATGTTGTGACACACACCTGTGGTCTCGGCTACTCAGGAGGCTGAGGTGGGAAGATTACTTGAGCCTGTGAGGTTGAGGCTGCAATGAGCCATAATTGTGCCACTACACACCAGCCTGGGCAACAAGAGTAAGACCCTGTCTCACACACACACACACACACACACACACACACACACACACACACACACAGAAAAAAGAAGTAACATCATTTCTACACAATATTTTTTCCAGAAAATAGAAGAGGAAACACTTCACAATTCATTTTATGAAGCTAGTATAATCTTGATTCCAAAACCAGAAAAAGACTGACAAAAAAGAAAACTACATAACAATACCATTTGTGAATACAAATTCAAAAAAAAACTTTTTTTTTCCTGAGATAGGGTCTCACTCTGTCAACCAGGCTGGAGTGCAGTGGCACTATCATGGCTCGCTGCAGACTCAATCTCCCAGGCTCGAGTGATTCTCCCACCTCGGCGTCCCGAGTAGCTAGGTCTAAAGGTGCATGCCATCACACCTAGCTGATTTTTGTATTGTTTGTAGAGATGGGGTTTTGCTATGTTGCCCAGGCTGGTCTCAAACTCCTGCATGCAAGTGATCCTCCTGTCTTGGCCTCATAAAATGCTGGGATTACAGGCATGAGCCACCGCACCTGGCCTCAAAAATTGTTGATAAAATAGGCCAGGTGCGGTGGCTCACACCTGTAATCCTAGCACTTTGGGAGGCCGAGGTGGGTGGATCACCTGAGGTCAGGAGTTCAAGACCAGCCTGGCCATCATGGTGAAACCCCCTCTTAAAAAAAAAAAAATTGTTGATAAAATAATAGCAAATATAATTCAGCAATATATGAAAATAATTAAACATCAGGACCAGGTGGTATTTACTGTAGGGATGCAAGACTGGTTCAAACTTCGTAAAATGAACCAATCTATGAAATCTATCATATTAACAGCCCAGAGAAGAAAAATCACTTGATTATATTAATCCATTTATCATTAAATGCATTTGACAACTTCGGTGTCTATTCCTGATTTTTAAAATTTCAGAAAAATAGGAATAGATGAGAAATTCCTCAATTTGATAAAGAACATCTATAAAATATCACCTCTAACATTATACCTGACAATCAAAGACCAACACTGGGGATAAGGTAAGGATGTGTGCTGTCCCTGCTCACACTCAACATAGTTCTGGAAGTTCTACCCAGTGCAACAGGGCAAGTGAAGGAAATAAAAGGCATACAGGTTAAAAATTAAAAATGGAAACTGTCTGGTAACATAATTGTCTACATAGACAATCCCAAGGAATTAAAAACAAACCAACAGCAACAACAAAAACCTCTAGAAATAAAATAAGTTAGTTCAGCAAGGTCACAGGATACAAGATAGACATACGAAGACCAACTGTATTTTTATATACTAGCAATGGAAACAATAACAACAACAAAATACTACACCATTTATAATTGCTCAAAAAAAGAGAAATATTTAGGAAGTCTGACAAAACATGTATAGGATTTGTATATTGATAGCTATAAAATGCTAACGAAGGAAATTAGATAAGAACTAAATAAATGGAGAGAAATACCACACTCATGGACTGGAAGACTCATTTATAGTAAATGTCAATTTCCCCCAAATTGAAGCACAGCTTTAATGTAATTCCTGTCAAAACTCCAGCAGGATTTTGATTATTCTAAAATTTATATGGAAAGACATCTCACACTGGGTCCTGCTTGGGGGTTGGGGGCTAGGGGAGGGATAGCCATAGGTGGAGGAGTTGGGGAGGGATAGCATTAGGAGAAATACCTAATGTAGGTGACAGAAGGATGGATGCAGCAAACCACCATGGCATGTGTATACCTATGTAACAAACCTGCATGTTCTGCACATGTACCTCAGAACTTAAAGTATAATTAAAAAATAAACTTATATGGAAAGACAAAGAACCTGGAAGAGTTAAAACAGTTTTGAAAAAGAAGAATAAAGTAGGAAGAATCAACCTAACTGATTTTAGTATTATTTATTTATTTATTTATTTAGAGACGGGGGTTTCACCATGTTGGCCAGGATGGTTTCGATCTCTTGACCTTGTGATCTGCCCGCCTTGGCCTCCCAAAGTGCTGGGATTACAGGCGTGAGCCACCATGCCCGGCCTTATTTTTAAAATACGCCGGGCATGGAGGCTCACGCCTGTAATCCCAGCACTTTGGGAGGCTGAGGCTGGTAAATCCCTTGAGGTCAGGAGTTTGAGACCAGCCTGGCCAACATGGTGAAACTCCGTCTCTACTAAAAATACAAAAATTAGCTGGATGTGGTGGCATACACCTATAATCCCAGCTTCTAGGAAGGCTGAGGCAGGAGAATCACCTGAACTCTGGAGATGGAGGTTGCAGTGAGCCAAGATTGTGCCACTGCACTCCAGCCTGGCAACAGAGGAAGACTCTGCCTCAAAAAAGATAACATAAAAAATAAAAATAAAAAGAGAGCAAAAATAGAGATGAGGTCTTGCTCTATTGCCTAGGCTGGTTTTGAACTTCTGGGCTCAAGTGATCCTTTGGCCTCAGCCTCCCAAAATGCTAGGATTACAGGTATGAGACACTGCACCGGTATCAATCTGTCTGCTCTTAGGACTTAATATACATAGTAATCAACATTGTGTGGTACCGAGAACCGAGGAAGAGAAAAGGGAAATATGGAAATATATCAAACTATTTTTTTTTTTAAGATGAGGTTTCACCATATTGGCCAGGCTGGTCTCAAACTCCTGACCTCAGATGATCTGCCCACCTCAGCCTCCCAAAGTGCTGGGATTACAGGCATGAGCCACCGAGCCCGGCTTTTTTTTTTTTTTTTAATTTGCTTTTTATTTTTATTATTTATTTATTTATTTTCTTTTTTCTCTCTTTTTAAGATGGGGTTTCACCATGTTGGTCAGACTGGTCTTGAATTCCGGAACTCAGTGATCCGCCCACCTTGGCCTTCAAAGGGCTTGGATTACAGGCGTGAGCCACCATGCCTGGCAAAAAAAATAAGGAACGCTTCACGAATTTGCATGTTATCCTTGCACAGGGGCTATGCTAATCTTCTTTATATCGTTCCAATTTTAGTATATGTGCTGCCCAAGCAAGCACGCTAATTTTTAACAAATGTACAAAAGCAATTCAATGAAAGCCTTTTATAAACAGTGCTGGGGTAATTGGACATCCATAGGCCAAAAACAAAACAAAAGAAAACAAAAAGAACCTCAAATCTCACACCTTGTATAAAAATTAAATCAAAATTATTTTCTATAAAACAAAAAGGCTGGGTGCGGTGGCTCACACCTGTAATCCCAGCACTTTGGGAGGTCAAGGTGAGTGGATCACCTGAGGCTGGGAGTTCGAGACCAGCCTGACCAACATGGAGAAACCCCATCTCTACTAAAAATACAAAATTAGCTGGGTGTGGTGGTGCACGCCTATAATCCCAGCTACTCAAGAGGCTGTGGCAGGAGAATTGCTTGGACCCAGGAGGCAGAGTTTTGTGGTGAGCCGGGATTTCGCCATTGCACTCCAGACTGGGTAACAAGAGCAAACCCTCAAAACTCTACAGTAAAAACATCAAACAATCCTATTGAAAAATGGACAAACAACGAGAAGAGACATTTCTCTAAAGAAGACATACAGATGATAAATAAACACAGGAAAGGATATTCAACACCATTAGCCATTATGCAAATATAAATTAAAACCAAAATGAGATATCACCACACACCTATCAGAATGTTTAAACAAAACTTTGTGACAACACTAATTCTGCAGGTAAAGATGTGCTGAAGACCAGCATGCTTTGCTGATGGGAATGTAAAATGCTTCAGCATATCTGGAAAGCAAGATTACACTCCTGGGCATTTATCCCAGGCAAATGAAAATTTATGTTCACACAAAAACTTGTACATGGATGTTTGTAGCAGCTTTATTCCTAATAACAAAACTGAAGAAACCCAAATATCCTTCAACAAGTTACTGGTTAAACAGACCGTGGTTCATCAATACCAAGAAATACCACTCAGCAATAAGAAACAGAGGGTGGAGACATACAACAACTTGGAGGGATCTCAAGGGTATTGGGGAAAAAAGCGAATCTCAAAATGATTCCATTCATATAATATTCTTGAAATGACAAAATTGTAGAAATGAAGGACAGATCAGTATTACCAAGCACTAAGGAGGTAGTCGGGGTAGAAGGGAAGAGGATGTGGCTCTAAAAGGGCAATATGGATCATCTGAGATCAGGAGTTCAAGATCAGCCTGGCCGACATAGTGAAACCCCTTCTCTACTAGAAATACAAAAATTAGCCAGCTGTGGTGGTGCATGCCTGTAATCCCAGCTACTCGGGAGGCTGAGGCAGGAGAATCTCTTGAAGCCAGGAGGTAGAAGTTGCAGTGAGCTGAGATCCAGCCATTGCACTCCAGCCTGGGAAACAGAGTGAAACTCCATCTGAAAAAAAAAAAAAAAGACAATATGAGTTACCTTGCAGTGATGGAACTATTCTATTCTGTGTCTTCTCTGTAATGCTGTCAATATTCTGGTTGGAATATTGTGTTCTAGTTTTGCAGGATGTTATCAGTGGGAGATATATCATTTTGATTCTTCTAAAATATAGATGGAAAGAAAAAGGAACTAGAATAGCCAAAACAATCTTAAAAGAGAATAAAGTGGGAAGAATCAGTACTCACGAAACTAGCTAGACGGTACCCAGAATCTCTTTGTATTATTTCTTACAACTGCCTGTGAGTTTACACCTATCTCAAAAGTTTAATTAAAAATATTTTTCAGATGGATCGGGAATTGTAGTTGAATACCTTTAAATTATGAATGAGCTTGTTTGGTGTATATATTTTAGGCAGTTACTAAAATTAATATTTAACACATCTGTTTTATTTACATACAAGTATTCTGTAATGAACTATAGTATAAAGTAACCTACACTTTTTTTTTTTTTTTTTTTTGAGACAGAGTTTTGCTTTTGTTGCCCAGGCTGGAGTGCAATGGCACCATCTCGGCTCACCACAACCTCCTTCTCCCGGGTTCAAGCGATTCTCCTACCTCAGCCTCCCGAGTAGCTGGGATTACAGACATGTGTCACCATGCCTAGCTAGTTTTTCTGTATTTTTAGTAGGGACCAGTTTTCTGCATGTTGGTCGGGCTGGTCTGGAACTCCTGACCTTAGGTGATCCACCCGCCTCGGACTCCCAAAGTGCTGGGATTACAGGAGTGAGCCACTGTGCCCGGCTAACCTACACTTTTACTCTCACCAAAACTGCATGTGTATCTATTCCATTTGTTCTCTCATAAAACTTCTCATCTACTCCCTCAATCAGTGATTTGTTCGTTCAAACAACATGTTCAGTGTACAAACGATGAGTGGGGCTCAGTGCCATCTTGGGGTAGCACCATTAAGCCAGACCTTTCTATCCATATTTGTGACTCTCAGATATCGTAGAAGTGACATGCTGAAGTCTGATTTAGATTCTTTTGTGAAAATCACTTGCAGAGTATCAGTTTTTGGGCTTTTGAAAAGGCTTTTTCAGAATTTGCCACCCAAAGAAGGTACAAAAGGCTTTCTGGTTTCTCCCAAGATGTCGCCCTTAGATCAATGGACTTTTCAAATAACATGAAAAGTGAAGAAGCCCTTTCTTTTTTATTTTTTTCCCCATGCCCCGCCCTTTGCCCTTTCTTTTCTTCTTTAGGATTTTGTAGACCAAATACATTACTTAATTTAAAAAATATGATAAAATTATGAAGAATGGATAGATGGAGATTTTGTTTTTCTCTCGATTCTCCTATCAGACTGGCAGAAATGGGTCTGCCAACATTCGATTCGAAGAATTTTTAACCGGAGGTCCCTGGGTAAGTCTGGGCACTGGCTAAAATGGCATGCCATATTTTGGAATATGTACATTCTTCTGGAGAGGGAACCCACAGCTTTCAAGAGACTCCCTCAGTCTGTGACCCAGAAAATATAATACTTGTTTTTGTTTGTTTGTTTTGTTTTGAGACGGAGTCTTGCTCTGTCCCCCAGGCTGGAGTGCAATGGCCCCGGCTCACTGCAACCTCTGCCTCCCGGGTTCAAGCGATTCTCTTGCCTCAGCCTCCTGAGTAGCTGGGATTACAGGTGCACATCACCATGCCCAGCTAATTTTTGTATTTTTAGTAGAGACGGAGTTTCACCATGAAGAATACCTGTGTTAATGGCTATAGGATCTAGAGATGTAGAAAGAACTAAAATATGTGGGAAGGGCCCATCCATGGCCTGATGATGGAGCTGGCTTTCATCTCCACCCTTCCTACCTGTTCAAGGGCTGACTCAAACACCTCCTCCCCTATGAAGCTTTCTCTGATCAGCTCACCTCCTCTCAGCCAGAAGCCGTCTATTCTCTGAGCTTCCAGAGTCTTTGCTTGCTCTTCTCTTAAGACACTTACTGGCCCAATGTAGTGGCTCATGCCTGTAATCCCAGCACTTTGGGAGGCCAAAGTGGCAGAATTGCTTGAGGCTAGGAATTCGAGACCAGCCTGGACAACACAGAGAGACTCTGTCTCTAGAAAATAGATAGATATAGATAGATAAATAAGACACCACTTTCTACCACATGTGAATCTAGATATTGCCTCCATTCCCTGCCCCTGTACCATTATGGATTTGCTCTAAGTGGATAATCTTGAAATATCTGTTGGCCTAGTGATGGTCCTTACAAGTTTGTTGGCAGCCATTCAGAATTGGCTGGAGACAAGAATGGTTGGTTCTTTTGCTTTTTTTTTTTTTTTTTTTTTTTGTGATGGTGTCTGTGTCGCCAGGCTGGAGTGCCTCCTGGGTTCAAGTGATTCTCCTGCCTCAGCCTTCCGAGTAGCTAGGACTACAGGCATATGCCACCATGCCCAGCTAATTTTTGTATTTTTAGAGACGAGGGTTAACCATGTTGGCCAGGCTGGTCTCGAACTCCTGACCTGAAGGGATCCACCAGCCTCAGCCTCCCAAAATGTTGGTATTACAGGTGTGAGCCACCACACCCGGCCAGTTCTTTTGCTTTTCAACAGAAAATGTAAGGCATTGGGCATTGAACGGCATCTTACATGATGTGAGCTTCCCAGTGGGGAAGGTAGTCAGTCCTGCAGGGACCCAGTGCATACTCAGTGAGAAACTGTAGACAACCTTTGCATCTCCACAATCCAGCTCAGCTGTGGAATTGTAAATAGCACTCTGCCCTGTCCCAGTTGTCTTATTTGGGAAATACTTAAAAAACTCCACCAACCTCCTGACTTCACCTTTTCTTTAGGGCAAATCTATTCTTTTAAGGGAGGGTGGGAGTGGAGAGAGGGACTCAAGTATTCCTTGTTCCAGTGGAATTTGTTCCAACCTCCCACAGCATTGCCTCCAGCCCCTGTCTTGCATTCTTGGCGTTTGAGGAGGAGGGGCAACCCCTTTCTTATCTGGGATTGCCTGCTTAAACAAACTCAGTGGTGTGGAGGTATTGTCCTTTGGAAACTTGGCCTGGGACACTTTACCAAGTGTCTGCAAACATTTAGACATGGAAAACTACCCACTGTTAACCCAGAGCCCATTGTCTCTGCTCAGGGCTGCTCTTCCCTGAAAGTGGCTTGCGGTTGAGGGTGGAGGTGGTGAGAGTCAGCCCAAGGGAATCCCTCAGTGGGGCTCTGGGCTGGGGAATTGTGCTGCTGTTTGTTTAAACAACCTGAGTGTAATTGGATTGTTTGAGATGCCCAAGATGTTTGGGAAAGTGGGGGAAGGGAGGCAGCTTGCTGGGGGAGAGAGTCACCAGCAGGGACTTTGATGGGTGGCGGGCTGGGTGGCTGTCAGCCTCCAGATTGCAAAGCCAGTGGGAAGAATGGCCCTTCTGGCTTGGCGTGGGCACATCGGGACCTAGGTCATTAGGTCGGACCATGTCGTCTGTAAAATATTAAAGCTGGTACTCGAGGGGTGGATCAGGATATGAGGACTATTTAACTTAAAATCAATTATCCCTTTTTAACCATAACAATCTAAGGATAGCACAAATGCACAGTTACATATTTGCTTGTTTTTTAGATCTTATTTTTTAAAATCCCACAAAAATAGTGGTATTGTTCAACTCAGGTTTCACCAGTAAGAATGCAGGGTAGGAATTCTTTAGGAATCGGTATGTCATTCCTTGGGACAGAATGGGGGCTACTGGGGAGTATTTGACAGGCCTATGGAAAAAATAAGTCTGTGCTTTATTGTAGAGATCATACCCTTCCATAAGACCTGGGGAAAGGGCAAAGAGTGTTAAAAAATGAGAAGAATTTGGGAATAATAGAAGGAATCTTTGCAATGCTGGGCCTGGCCAGCACCGCCCTGTGAGATCAGAACTCACGTGAACCATGTTCTCACGTCACCTGAGGCATGCAGGTAAATGTCGCAAACCAAGTGTGAATACTTATTAGGGATGCTTACCAAGTAGGAAAGAATTAGAAAAGGTAAGGGGCTCCTATTACGTGGCAGGCCCCTAACTATGCAATTTTACTTAATGACTGCTGGAACTTGTGACATAGGTTAGCAGAAAAATAGACTGTGGCTCAGAGGGTTAAATGAACTTGCCCAGACCACAAAGAAGGAAATGATTCAATCTGGATTTGCATTAAAATCCTCCTGTTTTCAAAACCCTTTCTCTTTTCAATACTCCGTACTCAAACTACTCCCTCCCCTGAAAAAAAAAAAAAAAAAAAAAGAATGAAAATGCGGAACTCATCACTGTGCTGGTTCAAAAACAAATAACCCTCTTTTGATATGCCAGTAGCAAATCACACATATAGGCCTTCAGCTAAATAAACAATCAATTAGGGAAAGGATAGAAATGTTAATATTGGTAAAATCTACTGATCTTCTGATTGTAAATACGTTTTAGATTATGTATTTGAGGATGGAATGCTTGTCATCTTCATTTTAAGATGGCTATCAGTTTTTGAGGTTAGCCCTTAGTTAAAATAAAGTTATAGTCAAGTATCTTGTAACATTTAGTGGAACAATACCTGACAGGGTACATTTACCCTTTCACCTTTTTTTTCCCCACTCTGTGGCCCAGGCTAGAGTGCAGTGGCATGATCTTGGCTCACTGGGATTATAGATGTACACCACCACACCCAGCTAATTTTTGTATTTTTAGTAGAGACAGGGTTTCACCATTTTGGTCAGGCTGGTATCAAACTCCTGACCTCGTGATCCACCCACCTTGGCCTCCCAGAGATTACAGGCGTGAGCCACTGCACCCAGCAGAAGTATCTGATTTTATTAATAAGTATTAGTTTTTATTCTTACTTGATTCATTGTAAGAAAATAGTCTGAGTCTAACCCACCCAGCTGGGTGGAGCTTGGACCTGAGGACCCCTGGCCTTGGAATATAGGAGTTTTGGGGTAAAGAGCTGACCAAGCTGGTTGGAGTTAAGGCAAACTCCAGAGACCGGTTCCAACTCCTGAGGCTCCCACTCCAGGCTCTTAAGGGGAAATTGCAGGACAGGCCCTCCCTTGCCCATAGTTAAGTGCAAAGAACCATCTTTCAAGGGATAACGGGCCCTCCTGGAGCAAGAATTTCCTGCTCTCACAATGATTCAATCATATCCAACTAGAGCCTTAGCTGGGGCCCTGCCAGGTGCCAGGGCCTGGTCCCTTTACTGGGAGCAGAGATGAAGACCCGCTTCCTACGAGCCTCCATCTCCCAGTAACAATGGAGGAATGATGATACAATGGCACAGGGCCGCCTGTCACTCCTTAAAGGCTGAAGGAACAAACGTTAGCAGGAGAACCTGGAATAAGAGACGAGCTCTGAATCCAGGAAGACTTCTCGGCAGAGGCAGGATCGGGACTGGAGCTGGGAGAAAGGGTGGGTCTTTGATAGATAAAAGTGAACAGCTATGGAAGGAAAGACTTAAGCAAAGGACCGGGGGGACCCAAGGGTCCTGTGGGGCACCCCAGGGGCTGGTGTGGATGAAACAGAGGGCTGATGGGGCCCAGAGGAGGGACACTAGGGGACAAACCCTCAGGCAATCCCATGAGCCTGTTTCGCTCCCACCAGAGAGCTGAGCCTGGCACACAGGGGTGAGTGAGGCTCCTTTATCCTTCTCCTCTCTCTTTCTCTGCAACCCTGCCCAGGAAACCAATGAGAACTGCTTGGCACAGAGTTCCCCGTGTTTCTTCAAGCTCAGGTAACCATATGTGAGCACTGCCAGAAGAATTTAATCTCAGGAAGCAGAGGAGCACGAGGAAAGAGGGCTGGTATGGGAGTCAGGAGACCCAGGTTTTGGTTCTGGTTCTTGGCTCAGCCACTGACTTTCCCTGTAAATCGGAGCTGGTCTCCCCCTTTCCTCCAGGCATCATTTTCCTCATCTAACCCAGGGTCTGGCATCAAGCTGGCATTTTTAAATGTTTGAGGCCAGGCGCAGTGGCTCATGCCTGTAATCCCAAACTTTGGGGAAGCTGAGGCAGGAGGATCTTTGGAGATCAGAAGTTCGGGACCACCCTGGGAAATATAGTGAGACTCCCATCAAAAAATTGTTTTAATTAGCCAGATGTGGTGGCATGCACCAGTAATCCCAGCTACTCAGAAGGCTGAGGTGGGAGGATCACTTCCAGGAGTTAGAGGCTGCAGTGAGCTATGATCATGCTACTGCACTCCAGTCTGAGTGACAAAGTGAGACCCTGTCTCTATTTTTAAAATACTAATAATAGGTAAGGGAGGGTGGCTCAAGCCTGTAATCCCAGCACTTTTGGAGGCCGAGACGTATGGATCATGAAGTCAAGAGATTGAGACCATCCTGGCCAACATGGTAAAACCCCGTCTCTACTAAAAATACAAAAATTAGCTGGGCACGGTGGCGCATGCCTGTAGTCCCAGCTACTCGGGAGGCTGAGGCAGAAGAATCACTTGAACTCCGAAGGCGGAGTTTGAAGTGGGCCAAGATCAAGCCACTGCACTCCAGCCTGCGTGACAGAGAGAGTCTCAGTCTTAAAAAAAAAATCATAATAATAAAATAAAAATTTAGTTGAGTGATTGAAAGTATTAGATAGTCTCAAAGGCTCCTTCCTGTCTTGCAAATTCTGTGACCCATAAAGGAATCAGTTGCCATTTAGATTATGTAAAACAGTGGTCCCCAACCTTTTTGGCACCAGGAATCAGTTTTGTGGAAGACAATTTTTTGCCATGGACAAGGGGTCAGGGAGGGAGATGGTTTCCAGATGAAACTGTTCCACCTCAGATCATCAGGCATTAGTTAGATCCTCATAAGAAGTACACAACCTCGATCCCTCACATGTCCAGTTCATGATAGGGTTCACGCTCCTATGAGAATCTAATACCGCTGCTCATCTGCCAGGAGGCAGAGCTCAGGTAAGCAGCAGCAGAGTGAGGAGGCGACGTTCATTCACCTGCTGCTCAGCTCCTACTGTGCAGCCTGGTTCCTAACAGGCCTCGAACTGGTACTGGTCTACCTGGGGTTGGGGACCTCTGGCGTGTGCTGCGTCCTGCGCTGCACAAGGGTTCAAAGAGGGAACGGCGGGGGATAAAGAAAGACACACAGACAGACATATAGAAAGCTGGGCCAGGCGGTCTGAAAAGCTGATGATGTCAGTGTCTTAGGCCCCGACCTGCCCCAGTACTTTATTTTATATGTTTACAAAGCACATAGCAGAGGGAGGGTGCAGTTACTTAGAACAGCCTGTGGTTATAATTCTCCTACTTCAGTTAACATACTTCTGCTAACAACTATCTTGCAGCAAGGTCAGTGAGAGCTGGTTGCCTTTTTCTAGGCCTCTCTGCTCTTCTCCGAGACATACACATTTCCCTATTATGGTTTCCTTCTCTGGAGTTCACCAAAGTTCACAGCAGCCTTGCTGCTGATTCCCCCAGAGGGGGTGGGTTACACTGGCTCTCTACAGGGACCCCCGATGTAAAGGGCAAGTGGACTAAAAATTTTGTTGTGCTGGGTGCAGTGGCACATGCCTGTAGTCCCAGCTACTCGGGAGGCTGAGGTGGGAGGATTGCTCGAGCCCAGGAGTTCTGGGCTATAGTGAGCTATGCCAATTGGGTGTCCGCACTAAGTTCGGCAACAATATGGTGACCTCCCAGGAGCGAGGGACCACCAGGTTGCCTAAGGAGGGGTGAACTGGCATAGGTCGGAAATGGTGCAGGTCAAAACTCCCGTGCTGATCAGTAGTGGGATCGCACCTGTGAATAGCCACTGCACTCCAGCCTGGACAACATAGCGAGACCCCCATCTCTAAAAAAAAATTTTTTTTTGTTGCAAGTAAAAGACAACATGTCTACCCCTGAATCTAGAGATGGAGCCAGTTTCAATTATAACACATCACAGAGCTTGGAGGGAAGCAAATAGTTTCGCAGAGGAAAATCTGGATCTAGTGTCCAGAAGGGAGGTGGATATTGGGAAGTAGGTTTGGATCTGAAGAAATCAATTCCAGGAAAAAGCAAAAAGCAAAATATCTGGATTCCTGCCACTACACATACACAGCCCCGTTAACCCACACACATACCCACAATATTGAAAGGGCAGCCAGATAGGTGAATAAATAGTGGGAAAAAACGAGAGCCACTTGGTTCCAACTAATGCTTTCAGAGAATTACAAAAGGCAGGGGTGTGTGACAGGGGGTTAGAATACCATCCATGCAGTTGGAAACAGACGAGAAAGGTAATAATAACATGTAAAGCCCCTTCCCATGGGAAGGCTCTCCTGGCTCTGACTGGGGCTGACTGGCTTCTAAGCATCAGATCATAAGCTTTGTCAGAAGGGTGGGTGAGCCTCCCCCCAGAAAACTAAGGGTGGGCTAAGGCCTCAGGGGAGGAGCTGGTGTTGCCCCAGTTTGGAAGTGGGTCATCCTATGCTCCCCGGCATGTGAACACCTTCCGCTCCAGAGACCCCGACACTCTTTCAGGCAAGTTTATACGGTTCTCAGATCCTACCGAGGAATGAGACGCCATGAGCCCCTCGGGGAAGCATTTCTCATGGCTCCCTAAGATGGTGTGTCTTGGCAGGGCATGGTGGCTCACACCTGTAATCCAAGCACTTTGGAGGCCAAGGCAAGCGGATCACCTGAGGTCGGGAGTTCAAGACCAGCCTGACCAACATGGTGAAACCCCATCTCTACTAAAAATAGCTGGGTGTGGTGGTGCGCACCTATAATCCCAGCTACTCGGGAGGCTGAGACAGGGAACTCACTTGAACCCAGGAGGCGGAGGTTGCAGTGAGCCGAGATCGCGCCACTGCAGTCCAGCCTGGGTGACAGAGTGAGACTCCATCTCAATAAAAAACAAACAAACAAAAAAACAAAAACAAAAAAACCTATGAGGTGGTGATGGAGCAGCCTAACGCTCAGTAACAGAAAAGGTAAGAGTTGAGCTGAGAGCCAAGTCCAAGTTAAATCCAGACCATATTTATCGGTAGTCTGGGAGCCTTTAAATCTGTGAGGTGCTTTGCCAGGAGCTGAGCTGGGAAAGGCAAAGGCATGCCTAAGATAAAGGGCGTTAGTTCCCTTCCAGTGGGGGAGGCAGGTCCAGGGCAGGTCTACAGTATGGCATGGCATAGGAGGCCACGCACTCGAAGTGCTGGAGCGCACAAAAAATGGAAATTCTCAGCTCCGCCGGGCAGTGCAAGGAGCCTCGAGAGGATATTTGAGCTGGGTGTTGAAGGCTGGGTAGTTTTTCAGGCAGAAGAGTCAGGTGCAAGCTGTCTGGGCAGACTGATCAGCTGTGCGAAGTCCCAAGGTGTGAGGGGAACACTGGAGGGCCAGAGAGAAGCCTGGGGGTGAGTGGCTGTACCACACCCAGGAATCACAATTGTATCCCGAGGGCAGTGGGGAGCCCTTAAGGAGTTTTATTTTTTTTTATTTATTTTTTTAGAGACAGGGTTTGGCTTTGTTGCCCAGGGTGGGGTGCAGTGGCATAATCGTAGCTCACTGCAGCCTTGAACTCCTGGGCTCAAGCAATCCTCCCGCCTCAGCCTCCTGAGTACCTGGGACTACAGGCCTGTGCCATCATACCCGGCTAATTTTTGTATTTTTTTGTAGAGAAGGGGACTCACTATGTCACCCAGGCTGGTCTCAAACTCCTGGGCTCAAGTAATTCACCCACCTCTGCCTCTAAAGTGCTGGGATTACAGGTGTGAGCCTCTGTACCAGCCTCCCTAAGTTGTAATCACAAAGTGCTTATCTTTGCATTTCTTAATGCTGGGACAGACAGAACAGAGACAAGTTAGAGAGGCTGGGACGGCATGAAGTGGTCCAGGCAGGAAAGAAGGAGCCTGAGACGCTGGGAGCAGCCACAGGCTGGAGGCCTCGGCCATGCTGAGGGGGAGATCTTTTGGGTCCTGACTCTCATAGGACACTCAGGACTTCCCTCTGCTGACATAGGCCCTATCTGCTGGCCCAGCAAGACTCACTAGCTCTCCTGGATTGTGCCCCTGCTCTGGGGGCAGGAAAGCCCTGGCCGCCCCGCTCCCTCAGGCTGCCTCTTTCTGCTGCCTCCTGGCTGGGCTGGTCCCTGGCTGCCGATCTCTCAGAGCCTCTTGGATCTCTCCCTCCCTCCGCCCTGGTGCTCAAGGGACTGTGATTGTGCAGCCATCGTTCCCCTCCACCATAGTGAGCGTCCACACAGTGAAACCCCCCAAGGCAGACACAGTCCCCATTTCCATGAGGAAGCACTCCCAGCCGCTGGCTGCCAAGGCCTCTCTGGCTGCTGAGGTCCCTGCCCAGACCATGCAAGTCATTTTACTGTTTTTTTTTTCACCCTTCTCCCAAGGCTGCTAGCCATGGCTACCACCTGCCACCTGTGCTGAGCTGGGCCTCTCCTGATTTGGCCAGGGTGAGCACAGCTGGGCCTGGACGGGCTGCTGTGGGGATGCCGTGTGGCTGGGTCCCAGCTGACGGGGTGCAATGAGAACTGTGGTGAAGAGGGCGCCCAGAGTGTGTGCTCAAGGTAGCATGGGAGAGGGCTGGCTTCGGATACTGTAAATAATACAGGAATCAAAGTTCAGAGAGGCCAGGTAGGCTCTTCACTGCGGGCAGATCCCAGGGGCTCACAGGGAAGGATACAGCTGGGGACTGTTAAAGGCAAGAGCCTTGAACTCCAGAAGCCGCTAGTCCAAAGGTAGAGACCAGGTGTTCTGCTAGGCATGACCATTCCAGAGAAGAGGCATGGAAGTGCAAACTGCTAGAGGTGGAAGGACCCCCGGGCTGTGCCAGGATTGGAGACACAGCTTAAAGTGAAGCTCAAAGTCCAGCCAGGAAGCAAACACACAGCTGGGGCCCCATGTGATAAGGTCTCTGGCAGAAGTCTGGAGTGCACGGAGGCCTGAGTTAGCGTTCAAAAACTGGCCTTGCCTTCCGTTTGCAGTTGTCCTCAAACATCGCAGGCTGTGGCTCTCATTAACCTTCTGGAAGAGGTGGGGGGATGGGGGTTCTGAGTATCTACACTCTGAGTCTACTGGTCTCAAGGCTTTCAAGAAACGATTTAAGGACAAGCTCTGTAAATATGATTGCATCATCCAGAAATGTACCCGAATCTGATTTTGTATTGTTTTTTCCATATTCTGAATTTCAAAACTCGAATTTCCTGCTTTACTTAACTTCACTTCAGGGGGAATCCCAGACATTTAAAACATCAGCTGTTCAGTTAAAATGCCACGTAACCCACGTCTCCAGCCCTGAGGCTTTTTGAGGTTTTCCTTTGTTGTAACCAGCCTGTGGAACGGATAGCGGTTCCTTCACACACCCATTCCTTCAACACACTTATTAAACACAGTTATTGTATTTAATGGCCACAGGGTTCCTCCCATGTGCCCTGTCCTAGTTTCAGCTGAAAAGCCAGTGACTCTACGGCCTTGGGCAAGCCTAACCTTTGGGTCTCACCTTTCTGTAAAACACAATGATTTGGAAGCTCTAAAGTCCCTTCCAAGACTTTAAATTTGTGGGAGTCTATGATTTCCTAGCTGTGGAATCCTAAATTGTAACAGTCTCTAGAAGGGAAAGAAACCCAGCATCTATTGAGAATTCCCCATGCGGTGGGAAGGCACCGAGCAAGGGATAGGCAGGAAAAGAAAAACCATGGCTTGCCAGCAAAAACACCATTAGAGGCCCCGCTGGGTGATCTCAGACCCCTTTTTTCCCAGTCTGGCCTCTGGTCTTTGTTCCATTAGGAAATGAAGGGAGGGGGGCGCTCTCCCTCTCTCCTTCCCTCCACCGTGAAGCCACAGCCCTCCAGGTCTTCTGACTTCTTCTCTCCTCCAGGACAAAGCACTTTTGGAGCCCAAGCCCGGCCCACCAGAATGCTAAGTCACGGTGGGACAGCAACTCTCTACCAGCAGAATGCTGAGTCACGGTGGGGCAGCAACTCTCCACCGCTACCCCCACCCCCGCCCCCTCCTCCTCAGGGATGCGCCGAGCCTCCAGAAACCACCGGCTTGGCTCTTCTCTCATTCGAGGTCCCTCCCGCCACTCCTGGCCCTGGGAGGCGGCTGTCCCGGGAGATCAGCCAAACTCCCCGCCGCAGCCTCCAAGTCACGAGGAGCTGGGCTGGAGGGTGGGGGAGGTGGAACCCTGGTCAACAAAGGTCCAAAGACCAGGCCACAGCTTCGGAAGAATCTAAAGGCTTGGAGATTGCAGTTCTGACACCTCGAGTTACCAGAAAGTAGGGAAAGGCCACAAGCAATCGTATAAACACGCACGCACACACATACACACACTCTCACACTCCCCCACGAACCGATTTCCCTTCCATTGTTTCCAGCCAGCCTTCCCTAGTGACCTTCTACAGCACAAGCTGCCCCTCAGTATTGCTTCGATGTTTACTGCAGCTACATACGTGTTTAGCCAAGCATGGCGCCAATACTGATTCAGGAAACCTACTCTCTGCAGCAGACCGATTTTCTTCCGGTGGGTCCAACAACTTCATGCTGGCTCTGTCCCCCTGGACATCCCCGAAGCCTTGAAACTCAGCACATCGATTCCAAAACTAAGCTGACCTTCCCCAAAACCTGAGTTTCTTCTTGTGCTACTCGGCTCAGGGAATGGCAGCAGCAGCCAGGCTGCCCAAATCAGAAAGCTGGGAGCTCCCTTACCCACTGCCCGCCCCCGCCCCCCACTTTTGCCAATCAGTCTGTTAATTCGGTCTTCTCCAGATCTGTTAAATCTGCGTTCTATCCCCTCTGCTCACTAAGAACTAAGGCTGCTGCACCCCGACTGGTGCCCAGCCCTCTAGCCTCACTCTCATCCATCTTGCACATTCAATCATGCATTCATCTGTTCATGCAACACATATTGAGTACCAAGTAACAAGCACCTTGCAAAAAGCAGGGAGTGCAGAGACAATACAGAAACAATGCCTGCATTCCAGGAGCTTACCATCTATAGCACCAGGGCAGGCAATCAAAAGGGTCTTATAACGCCAGGCACGGTGGCTCAAGCCCATAATCCCAGCACTTTGGGAGGCCAAGGCAGGTGGATCGCTTGAGATCAGGAGTTCGAGACCAGTCTGGCCAACATGGTGAAAACCTGTCTCTACTAAAAATACAAAAAGCCAGCCATGGTGGCAAGCGCCTGCAGTCCCAGCTACTTGGGAGGCTGCGGCAGGAGGATCACTTGAACCCCGGAGGTGGAGGTTGCAGGGAGCCAAGATCGAGCCACTGCACTCCAGCCTGGGCAACAAGAAACTTCGTCTCAAAAAAAAATAAATAAATAAAGATGTGACAAATTTATAGCATTTAATTAGACATACACAAATATATATTATAGTTACTAATCTGCATCACTTATATGAGCTACAAATATCAACCCAATTTGTCATCTCTGTTTTAACTCTGTTTACAACATCTTTTGTCTTACAGCTTTTCATTTTTAAGTAGTCAGATCTGCCAACTGTATTTTTATGGCTTCTGACAGCCTCAGAAGAATACTTATTACCCCAAAATTATAAAAAAATCATCTTCTATATATTCTTCTCAAAACCTTATACTTCTTTTAAGACTCAGATTTTTAACCCATCTGGAATATATTTTTAAACACTGAGTCATTTTTCTCCACATGACTATCAATTGTTTCAACATAATTTGTTAAACCCATTCTTTCTTCCCTAATTTGAAACGACACTTCAGCATGTCCCAAGTTCCCATATGTAGGCGGGCAGGACTATTTTGTCGCAATAGTGTAGTCATCTCTGTCTGTGCCAGTACCACACTGCTTATAGCACATTACTGTACTTTTATTAGAGCACTGAATGCAAATCTATCAACACACTGACTCCTCCAAATGAACTTTAGAATAATTTTGTGAAGTTCCAAAAAAAAACTTACTGTCCCAGAGTCAGTAATGGCTGAGGAAAAAACAAAACAAAACAAAACCTGCCTTTTATGGAAATTGCAGTGAATTCATTTATTTGGGGAAAACTGACTTTTTTTTTTTGAGACGGAGTCTAGATCTGTCATCCAGGTTGGCGTGCAGTGGCACTATCTCGGCTCACCGCAACCTCCGCCTCCCAAGTTCAAGCAATTCTCCTGCCTCAGCCTCCCGAGTAGCTGGGATTACAGGCGCCTGCCACCATGCCCAGCTAATTTTTGTATTTTTAGTAGAGACGGGTTTCCCTGTGTTGGCCAGGCTGGTCTCAAACTCCTGACCTCATGATCCACCCACCTCCACCCTCCCAAAGTGCTGGGATTTCAAGCATGAGCTACCACGCCTGGCCAACTGATATCTTTACAAAATGAAGACTCACCATCTGGGAATATGGTACCTTTTCATTTATGCAAGGCTGCCTTTTTTATTTTTTGTCCAGCAGTAAGCATTTATAGTTTTCTGTATATATTTCTTGTTAACTTTATTCCAAGGTACTTTAAGCTTTTGTTGCCAATGTAAGTAAAATACATCTTTTTTTCATTCTTTTCTCCCCCCATTTTCTAACTGTTGGTTACTGTTATAAAGGAAAGCTTTGGATCCTATATATGGTGGCTTTGCTATACTCTTATCCTAGGAGATTACCAGTGTAAAGTTTCTAAAAACAAAGCTAATGTGGTGTCTCCATGCTGTCTCTAGGATCAAGTTTAACTACTTTATGGCACACAACCCTGCCAGACCTTGTGCTGTTCTTCACCCTATCCAGCATCCCCAAACATGCACTGTATTTTCCAGGCCAACATACTTTCTTTTTTATATTTTGAAACGGAGTTTCACTCTGTCTTCCAGGCTAGAGTGCAAAGGCGCAATCTTGGCTCACTGCAACCTCCACCTCTCAGGTTCAAGCGTTCTCCTGCCTCAGCCTCCAGAGTAGCTAGGATTACAGGCACCTGCCATCATGCCCAGCTAATTTTTGTATTTTTAGTAGAGATGGGTTTTGCTGGTCTCCAACTCCTGATCTCAAGTGATCCGCCTGCTTCTGTCTCCCAAAGCGCTGGGATTACAGGCATGAGCCACCGTGCCTGGCCCCAGGCCAACATACTTTCTTAAGGTAGCTTGAACAGGCCATGCATTTCCACATCTTCACACCTTTGCATGTGCTGTTCACTCTGCTCCAATTTCCCTTCCCCATTTCTCTCCCGCACTTCACCTTCCTTTTACCTTTTTCGTCAAACTTAGCTCAGGTGTCTTGCTTAGGGAAGGCTTCTCTGACCTCCTCCTATCCCAGACTGGGCAAGGTATGCCTTGTCTAGCAGCATTCTTTTCTTTACCTTATTATTGTTGCTCTAGCACCACTAAAACGGTTTTCCGTAAGTAACATAGGTGTTTATTGTTTTTTTGAGACGGAGTTTCACTCTTGTTGCCCAGGCTGGAGTGTAGCTAAAATTACAGGCATGCCCCACCACGCCCCGAAAATTTTTTGTATTTTTAGTAGAGGCGGGGTTTCTCCATGTTGGTTAGCCTGGTCTTGAACTCCCGACCTCCGGTGATCCACCCTACTCGGCCTCCCAAAGTGCTGGGATTACAGGCGTGAGCCACCGTGCCCGGCACATAGGTGAATTTTTAAATGAAACCGTGAAACGCAAATCACCCTAATTCCATAGGCAATTTTTTTAATATTTCAGTAGAGCTGCTTTTTGAAAATAAGGTTTGGAACTCTAGCTTCTAGCTGCAGGTTTGTCAGCATCCTGAAAATGATCCTGACGGTTCTTCCACCGATGCGTCAAAAGACGCGACAGAACACTGGACCCCGAAGCCGGGATCTAGGTAGGGCCAGGGCCTAGCTCCAGCTCTGCCACCCATAAATTCACATCCGCCCTGTGCCTGGGACTCAGCCGCGGGCCACACACGCTGGCTCCGCCCCTCCGGGGTCTCTTTCACCTGTCGCCCGCCATCAACCCCGTCAGCTTCTCTCCAATGACACACCCAGGGTTGTCCAATAGGGCCACGGAGTGGGGACGATGAGGCCATTTTGAAAAGGCCTCAGGGTGGACTTCGCTTTTAGATCCACGTCGCTTCTCCTCTATTTCTAACCCGAGAAATAGACGTTTGGGTGAGAAGCGACACTAGCGATTCTCTCGGAGGCCCCGGTGGCTCACCCCCACGACCCCCGGGGGTAGGTGGTCCTCATCCCTAGGGAAACCCGGCCCGCCCAGGCTTTGTTGCAGAAACTGCACACGGAGCCATGTTTGCTTTCCGCCAAAGGCGTGCAGGGTCGCTGGAGTCGGAGGGGCAGGGGCGGACCCGAAACCGGCCGTGCGCCCCACTTCTCCATCGCGCTCCTTCCAGAACTCTTGAGGAAGAGAAAGTGGGCTCGGCCACCTAAGGCCCGCATCCACCTTCCACGATGTCACAAGGGCTTCCCCGCCGCTAGGATTTTTAACACCATGCCCCGGGGCCAGGATCCTCACGGTGCCCGTTCGGGAAAATGGAAATCAGGATCACCCCATTACCGCCCCTACCCCGCCCCGCCCGTTCCAAGGCCCAGGAGCCCCGAGAACAGGGGGCTCTGAGGTGGGCTTCCCGCGCCTCCTTGCAGCTTCCCTCCAACTCCACTAAGCGGGCGTCAGGGGCACAGAGACGCCACCGCTGTCCCTGAGCCCGTCCGGTACCCGACCCACCTCCCCAGCTCCGCCCGAGCTTGCCAAGGCCTTCAGCGGCCGCCCCTCCCCCACCGCAGGGGCGAGGCCGCGCGCCCACCGGAAGAAGCGGGCGCGGGGCGGGCGGCGCTGATTGGCCGGGGCGGGCCTGACGCTGCAGCCGCTATAAGAGCCAGCGAGCGGCTCGCTGCGCCAGCCATTCTTCGCCGAGAGTCGCCGTGGTTTCCTGCTTCAACAGTGCTTGGACGGAACCCGGCGCTCGTCCCCCACCCCGGCCGGCCGCCCACAGCCAGCCCTCTGTCACCTCCACACCGCGCCCTCGGACCGCCCCAAGGCCCCCGCCGCCTCTCCAGCGCCGCGCAGCCACCGCCGCCGCCGCCGCCTCTCCTTAGCCGCCGCCATGACGACCGCGTCTCCTTCGCAGGTGCGCCAGAACTACCACCAGGACTCAGAGGCCGCCAT